>PYUH01000078.1:1798151-1818707 GCA_016808085.1 Suaeda aralocaspica
TTTTTTTTTTTTTTTTTTTTTTTTTTGGAAAAAGGAGTTAGGGGTTTAAAGGGGGTCATCTTTCATGAAGCCAAAAACGAAGGTTATAATTCAAGTTTTTAGAGGTTCTGGGGTCCCGAAAATTCTTAACAAAGTGGAATGTCAACCAAAGTTAATAGGTAGATTGAGTTGCTTCTTGCTTGTGTCCAATTTAACATTTTTTTTGGGAGGGGGGAGGGAGGGGGGAGGTAAGGCGGTTTTACCAAAGACTTGTTAATTGAATCGCAAGTCATGGCTTGGTGTGGTAATATTGGTAACCTTGGTCGGAGATAAACTAGCTAGTACACTAATCTAATTATTTAGGGGACTATTAATCTAATTATAGTGCTACTTAAAGTGAAGATCCTCTAGGTAAAGGTGAAAGAACAATACACTAGGGATAAAAGAATAATAATGCTTAGGGATCAGCATCAAAGATACTAAAGATGTTTAAGGGAAATAAATTAATAAATGTTTGAGTGTTCAATCTATGATAGAAGCAAAGTTTTAGAAAACATTGATTCACTACAGTTGCAAGAAACCCTTTAAAGTAGAAGCACTGAGAAGCAAAAAACTGAGGAATAGAAACCTCTTGAGAAAGCCCCAATTGATTGCTTTCATCTTAATTTTTCTTTTGAAAGAATGATAATTCTTTGCTCTTCACTCTATGTATCAAAATTTGAAGTCTTTGTTTCTTGTGCACAATGGAATTCTCTTTATGCTTTGCCTTGTGATTTTCCATCCTAATTTAAAGGCCATCAATTTTTATATAATCCATTTAATTAAAGAAGAGATAAACTAAACCTTAATCGTCAATTGGTCCTTAATTACAAGTTTACAACATCTTCCCTTTTGCCTTAATTGAGATAATGTAATCATCTTCACCAGTTCACCTCAACCTACATTTGAACAAAATTACATCTTTTAATTCCTCGTTTGTCCTCTAAATATAATACCTTGATGAAAAAATTACAAAAGTTTTGCACGAAAACATTGCTAATAAATTAGTAGAATGCACATAATGTTGTGTACATTTATATCCAATAGAGTGGTTTAGCCAGTGGGGAGGAAGTGCGGCGGTGGAGGATTTTTTTAGTGAGAGCAAGTGTGGAAAGTATGGTGAAATTACGGGCGATAACAAGTATTTTGTGGACGATGTTTAGTGTTTCAGAAGTTTTATTGTTTAACTAACTAGAATAAATAACACATTGAACTTCTCGCACTTTGTCCACTCATCCTCTACATGTTCATCATTCAAGCCTTCAAGGGTCAATCGGAAACAACATTATTTTTGGTACAAACGTATCTTATTTGTTAAATTTTATCAATCGTTTGTCAATGTAAATAAGAACATGAGTTTTTAATAGAAGTACAAGGATTATGAATGAAGTTGCATACAGCTTAAGAAGTGCATATATATGATATTATGAACATATTATGTAGTACAATTTGCTGGATGAATTGGATCATCTGAAATCTACTATAGAACATTAGAAATTTAGATTCTACTTTAATTTGTTGGGACTCTCCTTGATAAGGCTTGGCTCTTTATACTTGGGTGTGCTTTGGAAAAGGCATGTTATTTACAAGAATCTATTGGTCATCCTTATTTCATGGATGCTAAATCATCCACCATCACTTATAAATTAAAGCATGTGAAATGAATAAGTAACACAACGTAATTTCATTAAAATCATAATGTACTTCATCTTGTACTAATCTTTTTGTATCATAAGATTGTAGGAGTAAGTTTTTTAAGACCTAATTATAGTCAACTATATCATGATATCGAAAGTTAAAATTGTAAATTAGATAATGTTATGTTTTCTTATTTAGAAGTTACTTTCAAAGTCTCACAATAAATTAGTGTGATACTGTCTCACATAGAGTGATAAATTAATTTAACTCAACAATGATGTAAGATTGCAGTAAGTTTGATTGAATTCATTAATTTCATTGGGTGATTTGTTATTTGCTTATGCGGAACAATTTACGTAAGATAGTCTTGGTTGATTGTGGGTACAACTCAAATTTGTGTTATTGAATAGCCCGATTTAAGCAATTTCATGCACATTAGCATATCTCATTATCCTTGACAATATGATTACCATAATTGATTTACACATCCTCAAGATAGATATATAAACAAAGATCATTATATTCATAAAAAAAGAGAGATGGATGGTCCAATGGAAAAAAAGGAAAAAATAAAACTAATATACTCTCCATATCCTAGATATTCTAGTAAATGTTGGGTCTTTAATCTCTCTTTGCTTTAGCATAGTGAACTAAAGCAATGATAAAAGAATAAAAAAAAAAAAAAAAAAAAAAAAAAAAAATCAAACCATGAGTAGTTGCTTTCAAAAGATTACCCTTTGCCATCAAATTTGAGCTTTCAAAACATTTACTAGCAATAGATTATATGTAAAGGGGACAATATAACAGACCAATAACATAACAACCTAAGATTTCTTTCCGCATTCTTTAATTTACATTCTATTTGATGACCAAATCCAAATCTTAGAATTTCAACATACGAGGCAAAACGACCACTCAAGTTGTGTTTTGTTTTGATTGAAACACTCACATTTTTACCATTTGTCTCATTGTCAGTTGTCTTCTAAAAGATTGGCAATTTACATAGTACTACACAAACTAAGCACGCCTATTACTGATCAAAGCTGTTGGCTTGGTTACCCAAAGAAATCACATTGTTACTCTTGCATTACCTTTTGAGTTATCAGATTGAATGGATTTTGGATCTCGATGGACTAAATCAAACATCGAGCTAGCCAACGTAGTAAGAAACATTCATATAGGTATGATAATAAACTCATACTAACATCACATCCGGTGCACCATACCACAGTGAATATTGCCCTAAATTGGTACTGCCAAGGGCATTTCTCCTCCATTAGTAGTACCTAGCAAGGTACAACTTTGCTTATATGACAAACATAATACACTACAATTATTATACAGGACTACAAGGGATGTAACCAATACTTTCTCATTCCCTTGCAGCAGAATTCAGCAATGAACAAAGAAAGGAAAACTTTTAGAGGTTCAGAAAGCTGTTGTAAAAGTCTCAATATGTCGCTTATAATGAATCTCAAGAACTACAAATGTCACAGATCATCACTGTGATGATAATTTCTTTTTATGTACAATGAACTGTAGGTACAATGTTTCATGAAGCGCTCATCAGCAGCTCTTTGGTGCTATAAGTTACTGAAAATAGGTTACAACATGGAGGGCTGTTCTATGCCAAAAAAAATTGGCATATTTTGTAACCAACAGCTCTACAACAAAGCTCAGAATTACAATTCAATTGGATACTATTTTAAAATTCCGAGTTTTGATCGCATTACTGATGTGGCTCAGGGTTATTATCAACTGCAGACCCCGAACCTATGGTGACTTGCATGCCTCCATTCTCTCCTGCCTGTATCACATATGCAACTTCACCTGATGCAACTGCTGCTGCTTCCTGTGAATCATACCAAAAGTATGAATAACAAATACTTAGTCAAACAATACAAAAATCAAATAAATAAAGAAAGATTGCAAATCATAGGAGATCGCTAAAGCCTCAAATAATACACAAATCAAAGAAAAATGATTTTTCAAATCAGACTTCTCTGTATGGACCTACAAGCTATTGTAAAGACATGTGTTTGCCATTACTTAGGTCGTAATTTTGAATCCACACCCCCAATTTTGGCTCATTTGCACCATAAGAATCATTTATGGACAGATAAAAAAACCAACAAGCACTCAGTCGTTTGACTCGCTCCATTCACCATAAGACGTGGAAAATCAAATCACATCCTAGAATATTCATAAACTACCCATGAATTATGTAATAAAAAAAAAAAAAAAGGGAGAGAGAGAGAGAGAGAGAGAGAAGAGTGTATATAGTTACCTAAAATAAAGTATATTCATAAACTATCAATGAATTAGTTGATTATCTTCTATTATTGTTGAGCATATATTCAGGAGAGTTTAAAAAAATCACCGAGATTAATTTAGTTAAATTTATCTCAAAATTTTATCAAGTCACAGCCGTTGAGTTTCAAAGTCACATCATATACTTTTCAAGTCACAACGCATAAGTTTGAAGTCACAATTTTTTTTTTTAAAATCAAGCCACGAGTATATGCTTTCAAGTCAGAATGAATGAGTTTCAAGTCACTAAAAATACACCATGGTGAGATTAATTTAGTAAATTTATCTCGGGGATTTTTATAATTTCCCTATATTCTTTGTATCTTTGACACGTTATATTTCGTAATATATATGTATATAGTGAAATTATTGCTTTCAACAACTTATTAACATGCCGATCTTAACGTAATTAGGATGAAGAGAGAATTTCGATTTGCAAAACATTAAATGTTTTAGTATAATGAAGGAAATAATTAACATTTTCATCGACTATATATATATACACATATATATATATAATTTCTCCAAAAGTTACTTTTTGAATCCCTCAAAAAAAAAAAAAAAAAAAAAAAAAAATTTTGATGGTAGTGTCAAATGTATCATTTTAATATAAGTATGAAAACATTATAAATCTTTTATAGTCTAATATAATTAGCTGGTGACAAAATCTAATTATTGTTAGAATATCCTAACAAATCTATCATTATAGCAAGTTAAACGTTACATTATTATCTTATACAAAAGAGCGGGAAAAAANTATAAATAAATAATTTCGCCAAAAGTTACTTTTTGAATCCCCCAAAAAAAAAAAAAAAAAAAAGAAAGAAATTTTGATGGTAGTGTCAAATGTATCATTTTAATATAAGTATGAAAACATTATAAATCTTTTATAGTCTAATATAATTAGCTGGTGACAAAATCTAATTATTGTTAGAATATCCTAACAAATCTATCATTATAGCAAGTTAAACGTTACATTATTATCTTATACAAAAGAGCGGGAAAAAAACTTAATAAAAGCATGACACGTGGCAAGGTATGGAGTGAGGAAACTAGGGTTTAGTATATAGTATGATGATTTTATCTCGCCTTACATCTCTAAACATGACCAAAATCCTCCTCTAGTATTTCACTTTCTTTTGGACTAAGACACATATGAAGTACCAAAATAAATTATGCAAATTGGTGGACAAGGTCAGGTGGGAAAAAAAAACAAAAAAAAGTGGATCACAAAAAAATACAGAACTCATTAGACTAATCTCTTCCAAAAGTTTTCACCAGTCATCTATGTCCAACAGACCACAACAGAACTACTGATAACATAATACTATATGTCAATCAAAAGCCAATGTGCTGAAATTCGTTGGTTTTTCTTTTAGTTAGCTAGTTCATGATACCCAAACAGAATAAAAAAGATCTGATAAGCATTGAAGCTAAAGAAAACATAGTAGTACATTATCCGCCTAAAATATATTAAAAAAAAAAAAAAAAAAAAAAAAAAAAAAAAACAAAAAAAAAAAAAAAAACAAAAGCTGGAGAAAGAGAGAGAAAACAAGGGAGAGAGAGGGCCATCAAAGAAATTGTTGAGTTTGCCTTAATTTGCTTTAAAAGTCTGACACGACCGTCAACCCATTTGAATACTTGTAAACCAATCTTATTTTTCAATTGCATATTCAGTTTATCAAAGAAACAGATATATTGTCTTGGTCGCTCTCAATTTTCTGACCTTATAAATAAATTATGATACAGCTGCTACTGTACCCAAACAATTTATTAGCATCTTTTCCCAAACAATTAGTGAATCTAGTAAATAGACTTCAAAGTCTCAAGGACACATGCCAAGTGGGAAAGTAACTCTTAACACGTTACTAAATCAACAATCAAAATGTTATTTCACATCTGATTGGGCAGGAAGGGGGGTACAAACAAGGATAAACATCCAAATCCCATGTTCATCAAAATACTGATAAATTTAACAGAAAAGTTTAGAAAAAATAAACATCAGTATTAAAACCAACCTGGCTTTGCCTTCGTCGTTGCAATATACTGATAGCCCAAGCCATGATGTAGCATGGAAGAAGAAACCCAGCAGCTCGAAGTAAGAAAAGCTGCCAATAGGCAATCAGTCAGCAAAAAGTGAACCAAACAGAAAGCAATAATGCACACAATATCAGCATTACTCACAGAGAAGAAAGTGGAGATATCATCCTCCTCTCCATCGGCACTTGTCACATAAATAGCATGCCTCAGGAGTAACAGAGCCATCAGCTGCCAAAAGATGAGATATTTTAGCAAAACCAAAATGACAAGAGACATAGTGAGCCTCAATAAAGAACATATAGCATTAATATGTGCATGTGTCAAATTAAAAGAGTAGAGGTCCACGACAGATAAAACTGACTAAAATACAAGGCCACCAATATGTTAAACAGACTAAACAAGACACGACAAATAGCTCTAGAACATGTCTTGTTCAAAGAATTTCATTCATCGAAGAGTGGATTGACAGAATCTTGGTGAATTAATCAACAGCCCTACCCCACTAATAATATAGCATCAGACAATCAATGCAACCAATCTCCAATTCTCCACAGAAGTTATATACAATTATATTCACATGTCGTAAGCTACACACGCTAGGAACAATTATGAACTGGTTATAGGGTGAAGGACTGAAGGGTACTTCTTACTAAAGGAACAACTATGCTATAGTGCATACTGCAATGGTTAGCTTTTGGAAGAAAGCATAGAGTTAGTGAGGGAAGCAAGAGGGGATTTAAGGGAAATTCAGTACTTTCATTATTAATAAAAATTATGGAAAGAGAAGACGAAGAAATATTTAAAAACTTTCAAGTTAGTTTTGGGAGTGTTCAAAGCCCCACTCAAATGCTTCAAGATATCTTGAAAGTCTAATCAATCAAAATCATTTTCTTTTCTTTTCTTTTCTTTTTATTTTGTGGCAAAGGTCATTTTCTTCTCTCTTATATTTCATTATCTTCCTTCAGAATTTGTTCAGACATAACAGTTCATCACATAGTACGCAACAGCATCATGAAATATATAGCCAACTTACAATGAGGGCAGCAGAGCGGCAAAATGCTGCTCCATTGGCATTTGTATCACCATACTCATCATACTCAGCTTCCAGTAGATGCCTTTCAGCCGCAGCCATTGCCAAAAATCGCGAGTCATTCAAGTCAAAAGGTCCAACAGATGATGGCCATTGAGCACTGTGAGCAAAATAAAAATAAAAAATCATAAATTGGATCTTACACTGCTGTATAGTGAATGAGCATTTTGATGCTCCACCACCCAAACAAGAAAAAAAAGGATTTTTAGCAAAGGCTTCACCGTACATCATATATCATATATCACGAACGAATGTAGAAGTGAAATAAAAATATACAGCATGAAAAGAATTAATACAATAAAGTTACCTGAGGTCAATAGTAGCATCAGTATTAGGACGATGTGGTGGTACAGTATAAGCTGGTTGGTAAGTCTGTAAACCAAGAAAGAAGGCCATCACTTATTAATAACTTAGAATCTATACAGAAAAATGAAGTAAAGACATGGAAACAACAAGAACGGTAAAAAGAGGTTCACAAGTAGATGCAGGTTGGTTAAATCAAAAGTTTAAAACAGTGATTCTCATACAAGTAGCAGACAAAGTTCAAACAGATTTCAAATCAAACAAACTTTAGGTGGTTATATAACAGGATCTACTTCACAATCTCCCCCGAGACATAATTTAAGGATATAATATATTTCCCAAAATAGCAGTAATTTTGGTATGCAAGCCAATATCAAGTACAATTTAGTGTATTTAATAAATGATTACATTTTATGCTTCCATTTTAAGCTAACTTAATAAACACCCCAACTTTAACTTATATATAAAAATAAAAATTTAATGTGGCTCGTCAAAAAAGAAACACTATCCAATTTCAGTAATTTAAAACTGAAAAGTAAGGCATAGGCTTTGGCCCAAAACCCCCTATAGCTCGAGTGCTACAAACCAACTTCTTAGTGATAAGTATGGTTTGACATCAGTGAATTGTTGTTTGCAGAATGTCCAAACCAAGAGTTGTATAGTCCGACGAAAATATCATAGGGTGTGTAAAACAACACCCATTGATAGTTCGATCAACTCATGCATCATATGAAAAGTTCAAAATCATAAAACATCAAAATAAGAAAAAAGAAATGTATGTATTGGTAAATATTCCCTCCATCACAAAATGTTTGTTCTCGTTTTCCTATATTGATTGTCCCAAAAGGTTTGCTTCCTTTCCTAATAAAGCCTTTTCGTTTATATATCTCTCACAACACGTTATCTCACTTTACAATCTTTCATCAATGCCACTCAACTAAACATCATACTTAAAAGACAAATGGAGCAAAAAAATCAGCAAGAGGATATATACAAAACCCATTACCCAAGCAACTCTAATGAGGTTCCAGCCTAATGTAGTAAAGGATTCAGACAAATCCATTATTACCCATACTGTTGAAAGTAATAGAAAGATACTTCAAATGACAACCTATTAAGCAGCCTTGCAAGCACCAAATAGACTACTATTACAAATTTACCACAAGTTCATGGCTCCCAATCTCCTAATACTTCCAACTCACTTTCAAAAATTATATATTGCTACAGGTTCAAACAATCCTAAACAATTAGGCAGTTAGAAACAGAACCACAACATATCCAACATCAAATAATCAACATATCAATTCCTTTTAACAGCTTGATTTCCAAACTAATATGAGAAGGTAGTATACTAGGAAAGTTTCAGCGAATCAAAAGAAAGAACGAAATCATTCGGATATCAAGTACTCTCAACCTATGATTCGGACACTTGACCCTTGGACTTCTACATGACAATTGAACACGCCATTTAAAGTTTTAAAATTATCATAAGATAGTTGAGTCTGAATCTTGGACACATACATGGGTCTCTCACTTCTAGCAAAGTCCAAGTAACATAGGTTTGATCGCTTGAGCTACACATTTGCTAAAAAAGCAATCATCCAATCACTCCCAATATGGACTTAATATGCAGTATATAATAAAACAAACAGCCAACAAAGACAACACACTTATCAATCAAACACAAGTGGAGATTCAGTAAATCCAAACACAGCTCTAGTGGAACTATCCAATATTACCAAAACAGCAACATCCAAAAATTGAGGACAAGGAATAATACACACCTGATTACAGATCTCACATATAACATCTCCCTTCTCATTGCACCACTTTTGAACGCATTTCCTGTGAGCATACTGAATCACAGGCAAAGCAAACATCAGAGATAAGACCATTCATAAGACAAAAACTACCAAAAATAGGCAAAAATTTAAGCTACATCGAGCATTGGAGCTATTTGAACCCAAAAACCTTTTAGAAACGTGAATATGAAGACAACAGTAGGGCACAAGATTTATATATAGGCAACTCACTTTTACAAATCTTCCACAAACAAAAACAAAAAAAAATAGTAAAGCCTGCATTCTAGCAGCACAACATAAGTCCACCTCAAAAGCAATAATAACAACAAAAAGTAATAATGTTTGAGCAGCCAAAATACACGTTATGCACTCGTGCGTGACACGTTTCAAAAAATACATAGATATCTACCAAAAGAAACTCTCATCAACCACTTCAATTAATATTTCTTAACCACTACTATTGCATAATGCATATATGTTTGTATCTAAATCACCTACATAAACAAGCATAAGACTCTATTTAAGAGGGACGATAACAACAAAGCCATCAAAACAAAACACAAGAGTGAAGCATCAGCATGATGCCCTATATAAAAGCAAAGAATGCACAGACTTGATTTACTCAAAGCAAGAATCATTTTTATAAGCACAATCATTAAGACTCCATTTTGATGGCCTACGTATTCATTATCAAGGACGCATGCTTAATACTCCATAGGTAAAGATCTGAAATACCAATATCAAATGCTAGGAAGAAAGATGGAAGACACTATAACTAAGAGACACTATACCTGACATTAAAACCAAATGATGTCGGAATTTGTCGACTCAATAGCCAAAGGCCAAAACACTATATTGGCAACAAAAGTGGAACCTAAAATTAAATTGAAGGGGCCATAAAAATTGTTTAGTATTAGTTTCCGGGGGGGGGTAGGGTAAAAGTTAGTATAATTATGCTTCAAAACTCTCAAAAGTAGTATAAGTTGGACTCTAGGAGATATATTCTACTTCCAATTATATAGCTTCTTTGATACGTCTTCATATGTTGAAGAAATTACAATTTATTTTATCATAATTTTACGCATTTATCCAAAAGAACGGTGATATTGACCAAGATGTGACATTTCAGATTAAATCTGGGTGGCTTAAATGGAGAGCAGCCACGGGAGTGTTATGTGACAAAAACATCACGTAAAGTTGAAGGGGAAATTCTATCCAGTGTTTCTCTACGGTCGGTACAGAATGTTGGGCTTACAAGAAGGAGCAAATTCAAAAATTAGGAGTTATTGAGATGCGGATATTGAGATGGATGTGCGGGAACACTCTAAGGGATAGAAGGATAGAATCAGAAATGAAGTAATACTTCGAAAAGTTGGGGTCGCAGACATAGCAAGCAAATTAAGGGAGAATCACTTGCGTTGGTTTAGACATGTGAGACGGAGACCTGAGGGAGCCCCGGTGCGACAAGTGGAAGGGTGGGATCATGGAGATCTCAAACGAGGTAGGGGGAGACCAAAAATGACTTAGTGGGAAGGGGTTAGAAAGGATGTGAAGCTTTTAGATTTACAAGGGAATGAGGTTCTCGATCGCAGGGGATGGAGGAGGAAAATTTTTGTGGATGACTACATGGAATGACTAATTTTGGTTCATGTAGCCAACCCCAATTTTTTTTGGGATTAAGGTTGTGATTGATATTGATATATTGTTACGCAATTATCCCTCATACACGCTAACAAGTATACATTGTTTATTACTGGTATTAACTTGTTACGGGCCATACCAACAAATTTAGGGGGTGACGAACAGTAAGGAGACTAAGGACAATGGACATAGAATAACCCATGTTTAGCTGTGATTGATGTTGACATTGATATATTGTTACGCAATTATCCCTCATACACGCTAACAAGTATACATTGTTTATTATTAACTTGTTACCGGCCATACCAACAAATTTAGGGGGTGATGAACAGTAAGGAGACTGAGGACAATGGACATAGAATAACCCATGTTTAGCCGTGAAACTGTATCATCAATTACATTAGCAAAAGACATTCCATGAAAACCACCCACAAATTCATTATTATCTCATGAAGCTACGGCCTATAACGAAAGAGCAAACTAGCAAAGACGGCATAGTTACCTTCAAACTGCCACTGCAAGAGCAAGGGGCCTCCAAATTCTTCACAGTATCTTCCTCCTGGCAAATCCTGCACTCAAGAACTTGGATGAGCGGCTTCTCTTCATCAGGCACGCCATCTTCTTCCACCACCTGATGTTGGTGAGAATTGGAAGATTCAGCAACATTAACATGGCTATCACCACACAATTCTGAAACCTCAGTCCCTTTCCCCGATTGCAAAGTGTCAGCCGCGATTAGCTTGTCCACACAAACAACATGATGATCACCCATTTATCTTCGGAATCAAAAGCTGTTAGATAACAAACAGAAGTCAATAATTCCGAAGCGAATGAAACTACATTATCTCATTAGTCATACAGCCTTACAAACTTCTTCCCTCAAAGTAAAGCTATTAGACAAACACAGGTTTATAAAAACAATTGAAAAATGACAAATAACTCTATACTTGGGAAGAAAAATTAACGCTGTTACCAAATTCACATAGTTCAGATTCTCTACAAAATTCCAAAATGTTAATAAACTCTACTATTTTTCCAATGATCTGAAGCTTCAAGGAAAAAAAATTCAAACCTTAAGAAATGAAGAAATCACCAAAAACAGTATTAAAAACTGTAGCTAAATTCCNGGAAGGGGTTAGAAAGGATGTGAAGCTTTTAGATTTACAAGGGAATGAGGTTCTCGATCGCAGGGGATGGAGGAGGAAAATTTTTGTGGATGACTACATGGAATGACTAATTTTGGTTCATGTAGCCAACCCCAATTTTTTTTGGGATTAAGGTTGTGATTGATATTGATATATTGTTACGCAATTATCCCTCATACACGCTAACAAGTATACATTGTTTATTACTGGTATTAACTTGTTACGGGCCATACCAACAAATTTAGGGGGTGACGAACAGTAAGGAGACTAAGGACAATGGACATAGAATAACCCATGTTTAGCTGTGATTGATGTTGACATTGATATATTGTTACGCAATTATCCCTCATACACGCTAACAAGTATACATTGTTTATTATTAACTTGTTACCGGCCATACCAACAAATTTAGGGGGTGATGAACAGTAAGGAGACTGAGGACAATGGACATAGAATAACCCATGTTTAGCCGTGAAACTGTATCATCAATTACATTAGCAAAAGACATTCCATGAAAACCACCCACAAATTCATTATTATCTCATGAAGCTACGGCCTATAACGAAAGAGCAAACTAGCAAAGACGGCATAGTTACCTTCAAACTGCCACTGCAAGAGCAAGGGGCCTCCAAATTCTTCACAGTATCTTCCTCCTGGCAAATCCTGCACTCAAGAACTTGGATGAGCGGCTTCTCTTCATCAGGCACGCCATCTTCTTCCACCACCTGATGTTGGTGAGAATTGGAAGATTCAGCAACATTAACATGGCTATCACCACACAATTCTGAAACCTCAGTCCCTTTCCCCGATTGCAAAGTGTCAGCCGCGATTAGCTTGTCCACACAAACAACATGATGATCACCCATTTATCTTCGGAATCAAAAGCTGTTAGATAACAAACAGAAGTCAATAATTCCGAAGCGAATGAAACTACATTATCTCATTAGTCATACAGCCTTACAAACTTCTTCCCTCAAAGTAAAGCTATTAGACAAACACAGGTTTATAAAAACAATTGAAAAATGACAAATAACTCTATACTTGGGAAGAAAAATTAACGCTGTTACCAAATTCACATAGTTCAGATTCTCTACAAAATTCCAAAATGTTAATAAACTCTACTATTTTTCCAATGATCTGAAGCTTCAAGGAAAAAAAATTCAAACCTTAAGAAATGAAGAAATCACCAAAAACAGTATTAAAAACTGTAGCTAAATTCCAGCATCCTGATAAACCTAATGTTGTTGAATAAATGTCATCAAATTTATAAAAAAAAAAAAAAAAGCATAAAACATTTCAACCAAAATTCAAGAACATTTGTACAACCAAAACCCCAAACCACAAAGAACAAAAAAATTGTACATTGAATCACAAAAATTAAAACCCCCAAATTCCTCAAACCCTAGAAATCAACAAACTTTGACTAGGGCAAGCAAAACCATATCACAAACACCTATCAAATTAATCAAACAAAAAAAAAAAATCAAAACCCTTAAATCACCCACAATCAAATGTGTCAAATCAAAAAAAATTAAATCAAAAAATTAAAAAAAGAAGAATACCCTTTTGATTTCAGCACTTTTTAGGGGTTTTCTGAAGTCTTCAATTAACAAAAACAACAACAACAAGAACTATAAGTACAAGCTTCCAATAAAAGGGGTTTCCTTTTTTTTTTTACTTTTTCTTATTTTATGGGAGTTTGTTGGTTGATACTTTGCTAAAAAGGATGATGAATTTGATGATGAAAATGAAATTTAAGATTATTATTTTATTTTTTGTAATAATAAAACTAAATAAAAGAGAATATCTTGATATAAAAGACTAAGTCTTTAATGTTTTTGTTCACGGAGTTTAGTTTTGAGGTGTAATAAGAGCGTTGAAGTGTTTGACTTAACAGAAAATTTTATTAAAAAAAAGGAAAAATAAAATGGAAGAAGAAGAAAAAATGTGATTTTGTTGGAATTTTGTTAAGGAGGTAAAACGTGACTTTGGTGTTAGACCCACATGACGACCCTGACAGCAAGACAATCTAAGTAAGTTACAGGTTGATTTTATTAAAGACCATTAACGAAACGTTAGAATTTAAGGGAGGTGTCATGGGCACAATAGTGTGGATGGGAAATGTGACTATCATGTAACGGATCGCCCCATGTTATGGAACTCGTGTCACAGTGTATGTCATGTGATTAGGTTAAAATATACGGGGTACTTCGTATTATGTATTTTATTACGGAATAATGGATTTTAGGTTAAGGTATAGTATGTATTTTTTTTTTAAGATAAGATCATGGCATACGTGTTATATCGGCGGGAATTCTAGGATTTGGAAGAAGATAGGATCGTGACTTAGAATCTACTGTTGTCTTGTTATGAAAGATCTTCCATGATGAACAAACATAACGGCTTGCGGTGGCTCTTACTCTATGTGAGAAATGGATGTATCATGTAAGGGATTGCCCCACGTTATGGAATTTTGTCATGCGATTAGGTTAAAACATACGGAGTACTTTACATTATGTATTTTATTATAGAATAGAGGATTTTAGGTTAAGACATAGCATATATTCTTTTCGAAGATAGGATCATGATATACTTGTTATATTAATTGGGGTTTTGGAGGGAATACATTTCATTGTAGAAGATATTGTACTTTTAACTGTGAAAATTTGAATACTTAGAATCTATAATTGTCTTGTTATGAAAGATCTTCCACAATGAACAAGCATAACAGAATACGTTTCATTGTAGAAAATATTGTACGTTATGGAATTCGTGTCACAAAGCTTGTCATACGATTAGGTTAAAACATACAGAGTGCTTTGTATTATGTATTTTATTATAAAATAGCGAGTTTTAGGTCAAAGCATAGTAAGTATTTTTTAAAAGATAAGATTGTGGCACACTTGTTATATCGGTGGAGATTCTAGGATTTAGAAGAAGATAGGATCGTGGCACACTTGCTATACTTTAACTGTGAAGATTCGAAGACTTAGAATCTTTTGTTGTCTTATTATGAAAGATCTTCCACGAGGAATAAACATAACGGCTTGCGAAGGCTCCTACTCTAACCTATGCTTCTTGCAACACGTGAATGACGATATATTCTTTTTCCTAGATTTTCTGAGCATAAAATGGATCTTTTTTGCTTGAACATAACTACCTTGAATATCAAGAAAACCTAAATAAGGAGAAATTCTCCCGGAATTTCAGTTTTGCTTCTTTCTTATAAACATTGAGGATCTCTGTAAGTATTATGTATTTTATTATAGAATAGCACATTGTAGGTCAAACCATATTAAGTATTCTTTTTCAAGATGAGGTTGTGGCACCCTAGCTTGTTATATCGGTGAAGATTTAAGGATTTGGAAGAAGATAGGATCGTGGCACACTTGCTATACTTTAACTGTGAAGATTTGAAGACTTAGAATCTATTGTTGTCTTGTTATGATAGATCTTCCATGCAGAACAAACATAACGGCTAGCAGAGGCTCCTACTCTAACCTAAGCTTTTGGCAACACGTGAATAACGATATATTCTTTTTTCCTAGATTTTCTGAGCATAAAATGAATCTTTTTTGCTTGAACATAACCTACCTTGAATATCAAGGTTTCCTAAATAAGGAGCAATTCTCCTGGAATTTCAATTTTGCTTTTTTCTTATTATAAAGATCGAGGATTTTTGTAAGTATAATGTATTTTATTATAGAATAGTAGATTTTAGGTCAAAGCATAGTAAGTATTCTTTTAGAAGATAAGGTTGTGTGGCACACTTGTTATATTGGCGAAGATTCTAGGATTTTGAAGAAGATAGGATCGTGGCACACGTGCTATACTTTAACTGTGAAAATTTGAAGACTTAAATCTATTGTTGTCTTGTTATAAAAGATCTCCCATGCAGATTAAACATAACGGCTTGCGGAGGCTGCTACTCTAACCTAAGCTTTTGGCAACACGTGAATAACGACATATTCTTTTTTCCTAGATTTTCTGAGCATAAAATGGATCTTTTTTGCTTAAACATAACCTACCTTGAATATCAAGGTTTCCTAAATAAGGAGCGATTCTCCTAGAATTTCAGTTTTATTTTTTTTCTTATAAAGATTGAGGATATCACAAACCTTAACTTATAGAGAGTAATTGGTAAAGATGATGTTGTTCCAAACTTATAACGAGTTAACCAAGTTAAATTACAAGCATCACTTATGATATCAAGTGGTAAGTAATTGTTAGTAAATTTCCTACATTAGCTAACTCTAGACCAATGTTATACATAATTATCATCATACAATATATTAAAAGGCGGTGTTGTTAACAAAACTGCGCCACGTGGTGCTCACCAATGAATGTGACACATGTCACTCTTTACAAAAGTCTTATGCACAAGGCTATTATCTTAATCAAAAAATCCAAACCATATGTAGCCACTAGGAATCAAACACATGATACTTCAATCGAAGTGTGAAAGCTTAACCACCAATCCATAATAAAATTGATGTTTAATGTTTCAAAGTAATAAATTCTTTTAATCGTATAGTATGAGTTTTTGATTTGTATCGCTTAATTATTTACTTGTACTAAAACTTATGACAATATTGTTATTTTTATCCCCAATCCTTTGTAGTTGTTTTTTCTTAAAATTAACAACTTATCACATTGCAATCTAATTTTGCACTAAATAAAAAACACATAATGAAAAACAAATAAAAGCATATTTGTCTATTTGATAATAGCAGTCGATCTGGGGCATTGCCCGGACCAAAATTCTAGTGTATACGCATATGGTGTTTACAATTGATTATAGTAGTTGATTGTGGTATTAAATTAACATGGTTTTAGTTATAGTTGTTTTAAAAAGTATGCAAAATAATTTAAATATACAGCTGTTCGGTTTAGACTTGTATGCATTAGGTTTCAATCCATTGCCTATCTACTAACAACATGGGAAAAAATTCCATTGCATGCCTATTTACTAAGAGCATGGATTTAGCTAAATTCTGGTTTGCTCTTGACCTAGATCCATTAGGATTTGGTCTATTGCCATATTTATAAATGATATGGGAAAAATCAACAATTTTTACTATGATTATTCTGCATTTGGGTGAGTTTATATGTAAGGCCAGTGTCGTGTCATGTATTACACGTACTCTAAACGCATCTTATATTAATAGTTTTAGTTTCTTCTTGATTTATAGTCGTTTCAAGGCGAATTGAAAAGCAATTTATATATCGTGATTGCGTTATTTTACGCCAAATTGAAAATTTTGTACTTGAGGCAATGTGTTAGGTAGTACGCAATAACATTGGTAACTGTCGTGTAGTATGCAAGAGCATTATATATGGACATAATTAAATAGATGTTCGTTCTTTTCTTTGTTGTTGAAGTGACAAAGAAAAAATCGTTTTTACACTTCATGTTCATTTTAAACTCAAGTGAGTTTGTATTTAAGGTGGTATGTCATATTGTCATGTATCTGTATTACCAATACTATATATTCCACAACCTAATGTGGTGTGGGAAAGGGGTAGACAGGAGGGACAGTCTGTAGTTACCCTAGTCATTGATGGTGCTTTGAAACCTAATCGTAGGAAGCCGGGCTCAGATGGTGGTATAGGATGGGTGATGGATGGTGCTACAAGACGCTCTAGCGGATTTCGAATCATCAAAGCTACTTTAGCAGGTTATGCAGAGCTTTTAGCTATTTTGGAAGGAATAAGGCAAGTACACACCTACAACATTGACCTTATAGTTAGAACAGACTCAAGCGAAGTTGTTCAGTCCTTCCTGCAGCCGAAGAAGGTTCTATCGGATTCAGCTGCAATTATTGTTGATATTCTTAACTTATGTAGTTTCTTTATGTATGTCAGGATTAGTAAATTGGGTAGAGAGGAAGTTCGACAGGCTCATTATCTTGCGATAAAAGCAAGAAAGGCCCAAGCTCCTTGACTTCCTCCTTTTTCTGTGTTTCCTTTCTCTTTCTCCCCAAAAAAAAAAAAAAAAAACTTTAGTTTTCTAAATTATATTTTAAATTTGGAAACTATCCAAATCGATTTTATCATGAGCTACCCGATTTCAAGTTGAGTAATAAGTTGCTCGATTTGATTCATTCATATCTCAAAGGGATTTTGAGCTCAACTCGATATCACTCACGTTGAACTTTGGCCAAGTCAACCTTGAATAGTTTGCTATTTGTCTCGTCTCGATCATAAGCAGCTCTTGTGATATTTAAAACTTTCACCAAAGTTCCTTCGAAAAAAAAAAGAATAATAATGATTATAATTCACCAATGTGGATGCTCTTGAAAAATTATTCATGGCGATCATTACTATTTTCCTTTTTAATCTTGAACTCACGGTCATATATACAACAAAGTAAAGGTGGCTAATGGGCTAGGTTGACCTAGCCTAACCCTAAACCAATGTGCCAAATGACAATGTGGGTTATGCCCGTTCAACCCACAACCCAACCCGGCCAGCTCGCCAACCATGGGTGTGGATCATGGGTCACGACTTTCCAACCTAATTCATGACCTAACCCATTTGTTCAACTCAGCCCAATCCGTCTTAATTCGCCAATCCAGCCCACTTTAATTCGCCAAAAGACCCAACCCAACGCATAACTCTCCAATTCAATTTGTTAAACCAACCAACCCTAACCCAACCTAATTCGTGAAACCAACCCAACTCATTGTAAATTTGCAAGTTATTTAGTATCTATGTAATTATTTTTCTTTATTCAATATTATATTAATTTAGAATTTTAATTATTTGATCAATGAATATTGTGTTAATATTTAATTTTATCATTAAATCTAATTTTGATTAACTTCATTAGTTACAAAGTTATAATTTTTTAGTTCATTAAGTTAATTTTAGACTTTATATTAACAATATGTGAATGAAGAATAAAAACCCAACAACCCATGTAACTCATGAAACAAGCCAACCCCAATTCTACCCATCAACTCATAACCCAATCCAACTCGTCAACCCAACTAAAATACCCATTGACCCATACCCTAACCTGCTAGCCAATGACAAGACCCATCCCAGCCCAACCATGAACCCACCAACCCAACTCGCTCCCCAACCTACTTCAGCCTGTGATTCACCGATTCTCTTCCCTCCGGTAACCTTCTAAATATTATTCGATTCACTGATTTCTTTTTGGAATAATTCAAAGGAATTTGTTCATTTTGTGATTTAACTTACAAGAGCGATTCCCGTCGGCGATAGCATCGCTCCCATTAAAGACCTTAGTCAATCAGTAGTCAATTTAGCGGAAACTCTCAATCGGTTCATCGATGATGCTTTGGAAGCTAAAAAAACGCGCAGAGGATTATTGGTTTTGAGAACCTGGTGATTTGGAACCATAATGGTGAGGTGGCGACGATGGATCGAAGGATGAAATTGTTGAGTAACTTGAGTTAGATTTGATACTTGGTGCACACTATTTTAGTGTGAAACGGGTGTATCCAAGAACTTATGTTAGATTGCCTTTTAAAAAATTATATATATATATGTATTTACGTTGTTGTCTCTTAAATATATATTCAAGTTTTTCTAATAATGTTTCTTTTGTGAAATATGATTGTAAATGATGTTTTTGCAAAAGAAAAAATAAAATACAATTTTTCCAATAGTTAAAAAACAATTTTTATTTTAAAAAATAAATTATTGGAAGAGTTAAGCAAAATTTTAAAGAAAAAAACAACATAATTAGAAGTTTAAAAATTAAAACCCTTTCCCTAATTTCTCCATTTCTCAACCTCCTTTCAAAAACTTATTCAAGCAGCCTTTTTTCTCCCCCAAAAACCTCTGCTAAAACCCTAGGAGAGAGAGAACCCATCAATGGCGTCCGAAGCAACCACTGAACCCGAAACCACCACTACCGCCACCACCACCACAGTGACCGAAGACATGGAGGTGGAGAACCCGCAGCCCGTCCCGGAGAAGAGGGAGAGAGAAGACGAAGAGGAGCAAAACGGCGTCGTATCGAAGAAGCAGAAGGTAGACGAAGAAGGAGAAGAAGAGAAGTCTGTAGAAGAATCTAGAATGGAGAAGTTAGAAGAAGAAGCAGAAGATAAAGAAAAAACTGAAGAAAAAGAAGAAGTGAAGAAGGTTGATTTAGGGCCTAAAACATTTGAATCTTCTGTTCAAATGTTTGATTACTTTTATAAGTTTCTTCATCATTGGCCTACTAATGTCAAAGTTAATAAGGTATTTTGAATTTGAATTTGATTAATTTTGCTTTTTTTTAATTTAATTTTAATTATTGTTTTGTTATTTGATTGATCATCGTTTTCATTTGATTGTTTTGAATACGAAATTTGATTTGAAAATAATAAAAATTACGTTTTTTTTAAGTAAATTCTTTGTTAGAGGAAGATTTATAGGAGGTTGTATTGTTTGTTGTAAATTGTATTTAGATAAAACCCAAATTTGAGATGATTGATAAAAATTAGGCTTTTTAGGGCGAAATTAGAATTGTATGTGAATTTCATGGGTTCCTTTTAGAACCTTTGTTTAAATTTTTATACATGAGATTTTTTTTTTTTTTTTTTTTTTTTTT
>PYUH01000078.1:1824642-1836710 GCA_016808085.1 Suaeda aralocaspica
TTTTTTTTTTTTTTTTTTTTTTTTTTTTTTTTTTTTGAGGGAATGAACTTCTAATTGAAGATAATTAGTTTATCTATACAACATATATATTCCTTACAAAAAAAAAAAAAAAGATTACTAGATTAGTCTTACTCGATCATATAATAAAACAATGTCTTGAAATTTTGAGGTTTATATTATTATTGGTCCAAATTCAAGTATATGTTCTTGTTTGAAAACATCATTATATCACACTTATTAGCATGGGATTATTATAACATAACATTTTGGCATGCAGATAATAACTTCATAAATGGTGGCTATGAAGTTAGCTTTGAGGGATTGAATGATTTGGATCTAGAGAATTCGCCGCCGTTGATGATGTTATGCCATGATGATGATGCTAATATTCATAGAGGTGATAATTATGATCATCAAGAAAGCAAACGAATTGAGTTGCATTCATCAAAGGAGGAAGAGAATAACAATAACAATATTTCAAAGACACTTTCAAAGGAGAAAATTAGTCAATATTTTTATATGCCAATTACTAGGGCAGCAAAAGAACTTAACGTTGGTTTAACATTGCTGAAGAAAAGGTGTAGAGAGTTGGGTATCCAAAGATGGCCTCATAGGAAACTCATGAGCCTTCAAACTTTGATCAAGAATGTGCAGGTAATTATTGATTCGATTTGTTTGTTTATTTCGTTAATTATTGTTGTGGTGAGGTAATTACCATAATCATGATTATCATTTGTTTATCACATTAAATTTGTTGTACCAACTATTAAGAGTGAACGGATCAATATATAAACTCTTACTTCGTCCTTTTAAAGGAGTTAATAAATGGAAGTTAAATGACAATGTACAGTAAACTGGCTTATTTAGTCTATAATGCGGATAGACTAGACATGACTTAACGAGTTCACCGCTAATGACAGAGTCCCGCTACGCCTTTCCCTCAATGAGGAATCTACAAAGCTGATGGCTTTATAGCATAAATAAATGCACATAATTATAATGAGTACTCTAGTTATTTTTTTTTCTTTTCTTTTTGGTGTTTAGAGAGCTAACAGGGCTGGGGATGAGGTTTTGGAGGCCCTTTTCAAAAATTAATGGTAGAGGAATTAATGGGGGTCGGGTTTTACTCTTTTAGAACAAAGATAAAGGAGAACAAGAATTAATGGTAGAAGTGTAGATGAATTAATGGAGGGCGGTTTTTACTGATTTAGAAGTAAGAGAAAGGAGAAGAAGAGGAAAAGGTAGATGTGAAGAAGGAGTAATGATGGCCGGATTTTACTTATTTAGAAGTAAGAGAAAGGAGAAGAAGAGGAAAAGGTAGATGTGAAGGAGGAGTAATGATGGCCAAATTTCAATATTTTACTGATTTAGAAGTGAGAGGAAGGAGAAGAAGAGGAAAAGACGTCCTTTAATAGGTTAAAAATATGACAAAAATAAAAAACACATGGAGCAAGAATTGAACCCGGGTTTTTTAGGTTATAAACCAACTTCTCATACCACTGAGCCAAGTAACACTCTCATTATGATATTTGGTACAAATAATATATATCTAATAATTTGAGACCCCTGAAGGCCCTGCGCGGTCGCGCAGCTCACGCGGGCCAAGAGCCGTGCCTGAGAGCTAAGACGGTGACGAGAATTATCATTTTGTAGGATGTTTTCATCTCTTAACCAACTGAACTATCTCTTACCCTTGGACTCTTTGATTGCTCTACTTGTCTAATTAATTAAGATAAAAAAATATTTGAATATAAATACATGTATGGATGGAAAGAATTGGAAAAGAGTAAACAAAATTGAAACTAGCTTTCTAAATTTTATGCAAGAGTATATGATGTAGTCAAGTTTTGGACATTTTTCAAATAATAATTCTTGCTAATTCAATTAAAATAATATTTGATAAAATAAACTTAAAGCAAACTATATAGCAATTTATAGCAATAGCAATAATAATTATATGAGTATTAATTTTATAATTTCTTGAAATTTCCTTGAAAATGAAGATTGATTGAAATCCATGCAGGAATTGGGAAAGGAAGGAGGACATGCAAGTAATGATGGAAAGCTAAGAGAAGCAATACAAATATTAGAAGAAGAAAAGAAATTGCTAGAAGAAAAGCCAGATTTACAACTAGAAACAAGAACAAAGAGGCTTAGACAAGCATGCTTCAAAGCCAACTATAAGAAAAGAAAGCTTATGAATAATAACAATAACTTCAATTATGATATGATGATAAGTCCTCAATCATCTTCAGTCAGTACTATCTCCATTGATGATGGGATTATTAGTAAGGGTGATGAATATGTAGATGGTTTCATGGATGTCATCAACTTCCCCTACTTTGATTGATTGGTGCACGCACTTAATTAAATAGATAATTAAGTTTTATGGGTTGTAATTAAGTATGAACTAAAATGGTTGGCTTGCTTTTGAAGTAGGCTAGCTTAGATTATATATGTAGTTTTTATAAACATCATTTGATCAAGACTTCTTGATCAATAAGGATGAGTTAAAGTAATTTTGAGTGCGAATTTTACATCTGATTTTATATTAGGGATAATAATTAAGCGTTTTTAATTACTCTTTTTAGTCTGTTTGACAATATTATTCTTTCAGTTTAAATACAAAGTACTTAATAGTAACATTGAAATTGTATTGTATAAGGAATAATGATTAATTACTCACATTAGTTGAATAGCACCTTAGGATATAAATTGATGGATTATTGCTCCATGTATTAGGAAAAAATAATTTAGCATGATTCATTAGAGGACTTCATATACAATCTTCTATGGATTCCTAGCCTACAAATTAAGTACGTAGTATATAAATACATTTCCTATAAATAAGAGCATTCATCATATTCTCTATATATTTTTACGAATTCTTGAATAAAATTATCTAATAGTAACATCACTTAACTTATTAGCCCTAAACTTATAGTGAGTTATAAAATAAGCGATTTAAACGTGAGACACTCTCGTAACAACCCGATAATTCTCTCTTTTTATCTAAATACACATGTAAGACATGTTAAACCATAACCTATATTAAGGAAGAAACAACTCACTAAAACACTTTCTTTCAACATTTAAATGAAACCAACTTCCCTCCATCGTTCTTCTTCAACCTCCATCTTCAACCTTCATCGTCTCTTCTCTTCTTCTTCTTCCTCTTCAACCTCTCTCCTTGAACAAAACCCTAAAAAATTTCCCAATTTTCATTCAAAAAATCCCATCTTTCAACAACAAAATCATCAATGGAACAAAACCCAAATCATCAATTTACACATTCAAAAAAGAGAACACTTGTTTTCTCTGTTACAATCTTCTTCTCTTTACACCCATTTACTTCAACTTCATACTCAATTAATTCGCACCCAATTTATTCAATACCCTCGTCTTTCTCTTAAATTTCTTAATCGAGCTTCATTGATTTGTCCTCACAATGTAGAGTATCTCAATCGAATTTTTACTCATTTTTCGATACGTAATGTTTCGCATTATAATGTTATGTTTAGGGCGTTTTCTTGTAGTGATTCCCCTTTTGATGGGGTTAAATTATTTGGTGTGATGAGAAAACAGGGGGTAATCAATGATTATCTTACATTGTCGTTTTGTCTTGATTGTTGTGCTAAGGTTTTAAGGTTGTTTGAGGGAATGCAGATTCATGGGAGGGTTTTGGTTGATGGGTATGTAAAAGATTGTGTTTTGATGACTTCTTTGATTGAGTTTTATTCCCTTTGTGGGCGATGTGATGATGCATGTAAGGTGTTTGATGATATGCCTCACAGAGATACTGTTGCTTATAACGCGTTGATTTCTTGTTTTTTGAGTAATAAGAGGACTAGAGATGTTTTAGCTGTGTTTGAGTCTATGCTGACATTGGAAAGAGATTGTCGACCGGATGATGTTACTTGCTTGTTGTTGGTTCAAGCTTGTGGCGATTTAGGAGCGTTAGATTTTGGTAGGGGAGTTGGGGATTACATTGAGAAATGTGGTTATGGTAAATCAAGGAAGCTTAATAATGCTCTGATTACCATGTATTCGAAATGTGGGATTGTGGATGATGCTTATAGAATCTTTGAGAGAATGCCGGATAAGAACTTGGTGTCATGGAGTGCGATGATATCTGGTTTTGGGATGAATGGATATGGAAACTATGCTGTTGAAATGTTTTGGGAGATGCATAGGAGGGGCATTGTTCCGGATGATAAGGCTATTACAGCGGTTTTGTATGCTTGTAGTTATAAAGGGCTGCTCGAGGAGGGTTTACAAATTTTTGAGAGAATGACTCAAGAGTTTGGAATAGTTCCAAATATCCATCATTATGGGTGTGTGGTTGATATATTAGGCCGTGTTGGCTCACTTGATCAAGCATATTCTCTTATTATGTCTTTGGGAGCTAAGGCGGATGCAAAAATTTGGAGGACCTTGCTTGTCGCTTGCAGAATGCATAAGAATATTGGCTTGGCAGAGCAGGTGATTGAGCATATAGTGGAACTTAAGGCCCAAGAAGCAGGAGACTATGTTCTGTTGCTGAGCACTTATTCATCAAATGGTAAACGGGACAAAGTTATAGAATTGAGGAGATTCATGCAAGAAAAAGGAATCTTGATATCTCATGGATGTAGTACAATTGAACTGAAAGGAATGATGCATGAATTTGCTGCTGACAACGTATCACATCCACGCAAAAATGAAATATATAAAATGCTCGGTGAAATCTTGCAACAACTGAAGATTGCTGGATATTTGCCTGATGCATCTTCAGAATTACATGACTTAGGCAGGATGGAAAAGGAAACAACAGTTCCTTATCATGCTGAAAAACTAGCCATTGCTTTCGGGGTCCTTTCCACTCCGCCTGGCACCACGATTAGAGTGGCCAATAGCACTCATATTTGTGGAGATTGCCATAACTTTGCTAAGGTTCTTTCTTCTGTTTATAATCGAAAAGTGATGATCCGTGATCAAAACAGGATTCATCTTTTTAGAAAAGGAAAATGCTCCTGTGATAACTGATGACTGCTGGTAGCCCTTTGCTGGACTATTAGGTCAATCAGGTTACCGCCTCCCTTATATTACATATTCCACAGAGCATTTCGTTTTTCTATGGGGTGGGGCGGGGTGGGACAAAATCTTATGTGGGGTCCCATGTCATATCCAAGTCTTTAGGGAAGAGAAAAGTGATGGATAAGAACAAGCCTAGAGTTCATAGGACTTTTATCTGTTGAAACTCTTGAGAGGAAATGATTGTGCAACAACTTATGTCTTTTCACATCCTGTCGAGCAAATGCTGCTTGCCTCATATCAGACTTCATAAGGCATCATGAGATGAGCAATGGCTTCCAATTTTGACATTTTCCCCGCCTAAGACGTTTTGGAACAATGCTAACATGGGTGGATCTAGCAATGGACCATGTATTGCAACAGCTAATGAGCTGTGTCATAGTGGCTGTATCACTTTGTGTGGACTACACTTGAGAGTTGAGATGGAGTTCTTAGGTTCGAACCACCAACCTTTGCTGCTGCCATGTGATACAAAGGCCTCGGAGTGAATGACCATGGAGCTGTGTTTGTGTGTACCTAACTAAAGATTGGACCTTGGATCGAACCTAATTTGAGTGGTGCGCTTTTGGGTACTAGTGAATTAATTCTTAAGTTTGTAGCCAACATGCTGATAGAATAAATTTTCTTGGACAGAAGTATAAGCTGTATCTGTGAGTTGTTATGGAGTATTTGTCTATACATTTTTTTTTTATGCTATATATATGAGCAGCATGTACACTAGAAAATATTTGATAATGAATTTCATCTATTTATGAGTTAGATACATTCTTCCATGTGTATCGGTTTTTGAATCTGGTGGTTTTAGTTGGGATTAGTGTTTACAGGTCTTACAGGAAGGTTATCCACCCTATGTCCAGTGACTCAGTAATACATACAGGCTAGTAAATCCCGAATCAGGTGATGGAGATTCTATCTTTCACAAGAGCTGGAAAGCTAACAAATATGAAATAACTGTTTGAAAAAATGCTTTCTAACCAAATGAAGTTTCCAACTGTTATTTGTGCTGCACGTTTTATTCATTACTGTTGAAACAAATTTGTGGAGACAGGGGTGCAATAATGGATTGCTAGTAAGTAATCTTGTATTGATATTCCCAAGTTTATGCTGCAACAGGTTGCTTCTGGACAAAAGCCACTCCTTTATCTATACTAGCCTTGAGTTCAGGCATCAGAGCTTCCAATGCCTTTGCTTCATGTGCGGTAAATCCCTGCAAATCCGAGTGAATCAAAGCTTCAACCCCTTTCTTTCCGAGTTTAACTCGCGAGGCAAAGAAAGGAAGCTCAGTCAAATTCGAATCTACATAAGCACATTCATAGACATCGGCATCTCCATCCAATGCTCTGAGAGATGACTCCACAAATCTAGCAGCCGCATATGCCATTGACAGTGTAGCAGAACCTTCTCCAGCCTTGGCCTCCACCACCTCTGTCCCCGCATTTTGAATTCTCACTGTCAGTTCATCCACTTCCTCATCAGTGAAACTCGCAGATGGCCTTGTTTTCGACAGGAGGGGCAAAGTGGTAATACCAGCGTGCCCACCCACCACAGGTACATCCACATCAATTAGCCTCAAGTTTTTCTTTTTAGCAACAAGTGTATTGGATCTAACAACATCCAATGTAGTAACCCCGAAGAGCTTCTTCGGGTCATATACTCCCTTCTGCTTCAACACTTCTGCTGCGAGGGGCACCATAGAGTTCACCGGATTAGTTATTATATGAATGAACGCTTCAGGGCAATTATCTGCTACAGCTTCAATCAAACTCTTGACAATACTAGCATTTGTATTAAATAGGTCATCCCGTGTCATACCAGGCTTCCGTGGCACCCCTGCTGGAATGACAACAACATCTACACCCTTCAAAGAGTCAGCCAGCTCAGAAGTCCCGGTAAAACCGACCACTTGAGCTGGTGTGTTGCAGTGAATAAGATCTGCAGTAATTCCTTTAACATTGGCTATATCATACAGATTAATTTCAGAAACCAAAGGTGACATTTTGATCAGAAGTGAGAGAGGCTGTCCAATACCTCCTGCAGCACCAAGGATAGCCACTTTGTAATTTGATGCTTTAGGATTTAAGCAATATTGGGAAATCTGACCATTTTTTCGGTTTCTTGGAGCAACAGTTTTTATTAGAGCTGCATTACTTTCCTTTCCTAAGAATGAGGTTTCCGATTCAGATGTAATATCTGCAGCAGCTTTCAGGCCACTGAAACTTCTGAGAGGGTGATTGGAATTTAGAGTTAGAGTTGTGGGTTTTATCTGATGACGAAGATTGGGTTTAGTGTTGACGTAAGGGGATCCAATTGAATAAGTAGCTGCTGCTCTTGCTTCCATTTTGAAGTCCTACAGAACAGAATTAACAGCATATTGGTACAATCTTAAAAGCAAAATTACAAACTGAGCTAACTGTCTGCTACAACAAATTTCTTGGTTGCTATCGCCTAAAGGTACTACCTCGAAACTCTCATTTCATATTGTTTATCATTAAGGATCCGTTAAGTAGGGCGTAAAACATTTTCCCCGAAAATTTTTTCCATTTTACGTTGTTTGGTTTGAAGTAATATATTAAAATGCAAAACTTGAGGTGGAAAATGGTTTTCCACCATGCTGGAAACATTTTCCCTCAAAATTGGGAGGAAAATATTTTCCATCACACTTGGAAGGAAAACACTTTTCCTTACCATTAAAATACTTGATTTTTCGTCTAGCCAAACAATGGAAATTCTTTATGAGAATGAGTTTTCCAATGCAAAAGGTTTTTCATGGAAAACTATATTCGTCCGAAAATGTTTTACGCCCTACCAGACGGACCCTAAAAGTAATATGTCATAGTTAAAGCTTATATTACTAGACACTAGTTACTTATTAGCCTTTTCCATTGTAGTACAATAATAGCTAGCAACTCTTTACAATGTTTATCAAAGATACTTTGGATTGACAGTGTGTAAATATCTCCTCATTAAGTGTGTCATGTATGGAAAAATGCCCTTTCTCATGGATATTTGTATCCAATCCATGTCAAACTAAGGCATACTATATAAAAACCAAAATCATAAACCAATGCTATTGTGGAAAAGGTTACTATTATTCGAAGCAATTCGTGTATGTGGTTACACTAGTGCATAAAATAATTGCAATTTGGAACATCTTGTCAATATAAAAACTGCAGTAACATCTCTAATTTTGAATCCCTTGCCCAAAGATTTACGCAATACCATAAATCATACACACAAAACTACCTAATGAATCTAAGAAATTGTTCATTATTTTAAGGGAATAGATAAAAAAACAAAAGAACAGAATTTGGACTGAGATGAATTAGAGAAAAAAGAAAGAGTAAAAACCTGTTAGTGTGAAACAGTAGGTCTGTCTGTCTGTAGGCAATGGCTTGAGCAACTGAACACTTCTGTTTTTCCTATTCAGCTCTACTACAAGTTTCTAAAAGTTTCAATTTTTGATTATGATATGATAAAAGATTTCTGTTGACAAAATAATAGCACAGGATGTCATAAGTGAAAACCATATCTTATTAGCTTCAATATCCAGCACAACCCTTATTTGTCCCATATACTGTTTTAATAAAAATTCCAAGGACCTCTTTGTTCCTATTTCTTAAGCAGTATGGGGCTAATTTAATAGGTGGGCCTAATCCTGATCAATAGGTAAAGACAACAACCCAGCCCATCTATAGTCCCCCCAACACCGAAAGCCCCTGTATGGATTCGAACCCCCTGCCACAAGAGAGGTGTGGGGGTGTGCTTCGAGTTCTTAGCCTTGACCGATGTTGTCTCGCTTTGTGTGTTTGTAATTGACTTCAATTAGTCTACAAATTTCACATATTAAAACAGAATTTGGGGCTTTAATTGTTTCAAGTTATAATGTTGAAACAAGTAAATAATGAGTTTTGAAAAGTTTGATCAAGGATCATCTACTGTAGAGGGCGCAATCAAGTCATTCGGATTAGAATTGGGTTGATGAACTCTTAAAAAAAATTAATCGCGTCGAGGAGGAGAGTTCAAACTTCAAACCATATACAGGATTAAAACATGTTATGTTAAACCCAGTAGCTCCTTGAGCTCACAAATATCAATTTTTTTGCTCAAACTCACATAAAAACATGCGCACATCATATACAAAGTTTAGACTATGTTAACATACTCTCGGACTGCTTCGAAAATCAGGTTAATATAATCTCCGACTGCTTCAAAAACCATAATGTTTATGGTTCATATTTACTTGGAATACTTTACTATAACCTCCCACTGGCATAGTGTCATCATTTCTTCAACACTATGCAACAAGCTGTTACCTAGAGTGCTCAGTTAAACTCGAATTCATGTAGATGTAAAGCAGTTTGGAAATTGAAAATGCAATATACATATTATGGTAAATGTTTGGTAACAAATTCAAGCTTCAATATTCTGTTAACTCAAATCTCTCTACTTACATTACATTTTCATAAAGCACCCCTGACTAAATTAACAAGAGTGCAATTGATATGGTACCCAAGGACATCATCAAACAACCTATGGCTCTCAAGTATCAATCTTTGCCATCTCTCTCCTTATCCCATATGCTCGTACCAAACTCCCTACTGTCCTCACTGCAAGCTTCAAATCGTCCAATGGATTCCCGGGCACCACAGTCTTGTACAAGTAACTGTCAAAAGTCATCTTTTGCACATACTCATCTGCACACATCTCCACAAACGCCTCCCTAGCAGGATTCGACCGATAAAACACCTTCTGCAGTATATCCAACACCTTGTAAGTTGGCCAATACTTCTTGTCCCACTTTTCCAAGTACTTCCTTAAATCTGCTTCATTCACCAGCCTCTTTCCGTTCTCTGAGCCCTCAACAATTGCCTCTGCGCACATTCTACCACTCTTGGCAGCAAAGTATATTCCTTCACCTGAGCATTTTGTTACATACCCTGCAGCATCCCCCACCAACGCCACACGTCCTAGGACACGTCTTGGGCGAGGGTGCTCGGGGATGGGGTGAGCCTCCACTCGGATTATCTTGCCTCCGTCGATCTTGTCCATGGCTCGTGTTCGTGTTGCTAATTGGAACTTCTTGATGTCTGACTTGTGGGTTACAGTCCCAGTGCCAACTGCTACATGGTCAGATTTGGGGAATACCCAGCCATAGAAGTCAGGGGAGACATCGTCACCCACATACATTTCTGCTAGATTTTCATAATAGGTCATCTTTGTGTCAGGTATCCGGATACGCTCCTGAAAATCATAATATTGCATATTAGTTAAACTTTGTTCCATATCAATTATTGTTCAATTAGAAGACTAAACTCATGCAACAATAAATCAACAACTACCTGAAAGGCAATGGCATACTCATAATCGCCAGCAGAAATGGACTTAGCAACCCGGGAATTAGCCCCATCAGCACCAATCACAGCATCCACCTCCAATGTGCGCTTCTCACCAGCTGCACCTGTCTTACTATCATAAGCCGAATATTGCAATGTGTATGGAGCATCATTAGTCTTAGGAGAATCCATCTTCAAGAACAACCCATTGATCACAGTCGCACCAGCATCAGAAGCTCTGTCACGAAGGTATGCGTCTAGAACTTCTCTTCGTACCATGCCAATGTACTCATGTGGCTTGAGGGTCTGGCCAATGTCAACTGCCACATTTGAAGGGGAAATCATCTTCATCTTGGTTACTCTTCGGTCAATAATGTCTATTGGTAGGTCAAACTCCCCTACCATACATAGTGGGATTGCCCCGCCACATGGCTTACAGTTGTCAAGCTTACGTTCAATTAGGAACGTCTCAATTCCACCCTTGGCTAGTGTCTCAGCGGCAGCTCCTCCTGCAGGTCCACCCCCAATCACAGCTACCCTTAGATTCCGGCCTGTAACCTGTTGTACACCCAGAAATTATTGAACTCTGGATTCTCTTTGGTCATAATAACATAAATTAAAATTATCAGCTTGAGGACTCTCTGTCTCTCTACTTAAAAATTAAGACCAAGGGTGCATTCTTTTCATCTCCAAAAATTTCTGTCCATTAAGTTCCCAAAAGTTTCAACTAGGTGCAATAGGTCCAACACAACACACAAAAGTAAGTTTCAATCACGTTCAATAAATTCAAAATCTTCAAATTCAGATAAGTTCCATCCTAGTTACTACAAAGGAACCCTACTTAACACATGACTTCTATCAACTTATAGGATTGAAGGACAACTTTCAAGCATTTTGGGTCTGTTTACTTCAGCTGAAACTGAACTAATTGGAGCGGAGCTGAATTGAAAGTTTTTATTATTATTTTTAAAGAAGAGTTGAACTAAGCTGAAATGAACTGATTGGAGAAGAACTAAACTGATTTTAAGCTGAAGTAAACAGGTCCTTTGCACAAAAAGAGTTGAACTAAGCTGAAATGAACTGATTGAAGCTGAACTAAACTAATTTTAAGCTGAAGTAAATAAGCCCTTTGCATAAGAATTGAAATTTCATAATAAAAAAGAGAACACACAACAATTTATTGCTAATGCTAACATTGTTTGTGTTCTATTAGTTTCAATTGATAGCAAACAACAATATTCTATCCCATTGTTGCATTACATGAAAAATCTATTACCTATGTTATTATGTATGTGTTAATGTGTGCGGTGGTTTGCTACTTTCCTAATATGCAAATACAACAACAACGATAACAACACCATATTGCCAAAAATAATTTAGGATCGACTAGACATAAAGATGCAAAACTGATTTGTTGTTTAGCTAACAAAGTTATAAGAATGAAACCTTCTAAAATTATTAGACAGGTAGAATTTCCTTTCCCATAGTCATATTTCTGAATATCTCCAGACAATGATTGGTTAATACAGTAACTTTTCATATCCATTCATTAATATTGGATAAATAAAAATTACTAGGCTAATTCATGCAAATAAAATATACTTCTTGACATACAAAAAATACTCAAATATAAAACATTAATGTAAAAAAAAAAAAAAAAAA
>PYUH01000078.1:1838346-1898903 GCA_016808085.1 Suaeda aralocaspica
AAAAAAAAAAAAAAAAAATTAACTTGCATTTAACATTTACCTTGGGGCTGGTGAGACCAGCTTTAACTTTGGGGGAGAATTTGACTTTGGTAGGTGGTTTAATGAAAATGGTGGTTTCAGTGGTGGTGGAAGCTGCTGATTGGCGGAGACCAGTGAATGGTTTGAACGCCATTGAAGAAGCCATTGCACCAACTCAAGTTAGTGGTAGTGTTAAGTTGAAAATGAAGTGAGCAATACTATGATCAAAATTTCATTTCATTTTGTTTTTTTATTATTTTAGAGGATTTTTGTGATTTTAGGATATTGTTAGAGATATTTGGGGTTGAGGACCGTTGGATTGTAAGGAATGAAAGGTGAGGATTGAATTAGTAGATTTTGGTGATGGGTTGTGCAGGAGTAAAGGATGGTTGATTTTATGCCACGTTGCTAACTGTTTTGTTAAGTTGTGTAATTTGTCTGTTGTAGGACATCACGTGAGTTATTCACCAATGTATGATTGCCACGTTTTTTACTGTTAGCCTCAGATATTTAGGCCTGAATTAGTTGAGTAATTTTATTGGGCCTGTTTTTGTTTCGGCCTACTGTTCGTAGTCCACTAACATTGTGTACCTTAACTGCAAGCCAAGAATAATAGTGACTGTTGCACCATAAAAGTTTCACATTTCATAATTTCTACTTCTAATAGCGGTATGATTTATATTTCGTATTAAGTTTGATATTACCTCCATAAACGATTAGTTATAATAAATTATTTTTGTAATATTTGCAGATATTACTCTTTTGTTGCAACTACACGTCTACGAAGATAGTAAGTATATTTGATGTGAGTTCAACTTTAACACTTTTAATTTTAGCTTTGCTAATGAATTCATGGTCTAATAGTTGATTGTGCTTCATCATTACTTAACATAGTGCCCACATTGCAATGCTCCGTGTAAGAAACTGAAATATTTATAAACCTTTCCAATACAACTAGATGTATTCTCCTAACCGATTGTATGTTGAAAATTGGCACTAAGGGCCTGTTTACTTCAACTTGAAATCAGTTCAGTTTAGCTGTTTTCAGCTGAAGTAAACAGGTCCTAATATATGATTATGCAATATTGAGTTTTTAGTGTATATCATAAGTCTATAACTAGGTCACCTATCAATGTAAGACCTTGCAAGTTATGGCATTACAATTCAAAAGTCTCTATTAACCATTGTCCATTAGACCAGAATTATAAGCACACCATTATTTGGCTTCTTGCTTAGAGTCTTTGACGTTAGTAATCTGTCAACCATGAAAAAAACAATTGAATTACTACAAGTCCATAACTACTAATGTCACACTGTCCACTGCATCATCAGACAAAATCTTTTTTCTAGTCTCTTTAACAATCACCTTAATTCTAACCAATTTCTTATTTCCCTTTCCTTCACATACAAGTTTGTCAAATATATGGGATCTTGGCTAATTGAGCCAATATGTTTTTAGAGTATCTAGACTATGCCTATATCATGCAAAGGGAAATTTCTAGTTTCTAAATGTTAGAAACATAGTTTGTTTATAACATACTATTTTAGAAAATTTGGAAAATAACAAAATAAAAGGAAATACTGATACAAAAATGAAAGTTTCCCAAAATAGCATGATATATACAAACATCACAATCACTAACCTTCATGTATACATGGAGGCAAATGGTTGAACATGAAAGATGAATTGCACTTAATTAGTTAGGTCAACTCATATTATTTCCTGGACCAACCTTTTTTGCACCCCAAATATTTTAACAACTAACATAGCTAAAATTTAAATCAAATGATATCTGGCCATCAAAACATCTTACTTGTACAGGCATGAATATAATATAATAATAAAGTACGTATATGAAAATATATGGTTCCATACTCGCATGTATTAAATTTGTTTGCATTGACGTACTTATGATGACGCCAACATGTTTCTGCCCCTATAACATTTGCTAGCTTGTTTACAAAAACACGCCATCGTAATAAACTAATAATAATCAGTATTAAATTCAAGATTTTGTTCAAAAAAAATCACCCACAAACTACCTCATGATCGATGTTTCTAGTATAGTATTTAACGTTCGTTAGTTGCAGTAGGTTTGAATCTTTAACTGTTTGTTCATCCAACTATTAATTCCCTTGTCTTAATAACAGTACAGTGTTACTTATATGCCTTATTTAGCTCAAATCTTCTTGCCATCTTTCTATGACTTATTGAACCCTTACATGTTTATATTAGACCCTTATTTTCTCTCATCATTAACAAACACAAACCATCATATATACAAGAGTTAGTTCAATTCTCAAGCTAAAGGGTGTATGTGTTTGCCTCAAAGGCTAAACCCAAATATGAAGTTTTCGTCCACATTGATGTTCTTGATCGTAACCATCCTAGGCATTGTCATTAATGGGTACGATTGCAAAATTGTACAGTTTATTTTCGGAGATTCACTTTCAGATGTAGGAAATAACGAGTACCTTCCTAGAAGTCTTGCTAAGGCCAATCTTCCTTGGTATGGTATCGATTTTGGTAATGGTTTGCCTAATGGAAGATTTACTAATGGTCGTACAGTGTCCGATATTATAGGTATGGATTATGCACTGCTAACATCTATATATCCAATTCAACTAAGGCTTTCTTTTTCTTCATATAAGTACTCCGATCCATACGTGCATGATCATTACATCATTTAGTACGTAGTAGTTCATTGTTTTACATTTTACCAATTTAATGGTAAGTTAAATGCACTATGTTATATGCAGGAGATGATTTGGGTCTACCAAGGCCACCAGCTTTTATGGATCCAAAATTGGATGAAGATACAATTTTGACTAGGGGTGTTAATTATGCATCCGGTGGTGGTGGCATCTTAAATGAAACTGGTGGTTATTTTGTAAGTATTAGCAACGTTTATACATGCTAGTCGAATTGAATTATGTCTTTCTAATCAATTTACTACATGTGACTGAATAATTATGTAGTAATTGAACCTTTCCAAAAAAAAAAAAAAAAAAATTATGTAGTAGTTGAAACAATTGTAAGGAAAATTGATCTTAATATACTACGTGTAAATTGCAGATTCAAAGGTTGTCTATGGATAAGCAAATCGAGTTGTTCAAAGGAACCCAAGAATTGATTTCTCAAAAAATAGGCAAAAATGAATCCCGAAAGTTTTTCGAAAAATCTCGTTACGTGGTAGCACTAGGAAGCAATGATTTCATCAACAATTACCTAATGCCAGTTTACAGCGATTCTTGGAAGTACAATGACCAAACGTTCACGAACTATCTTGTCGGAACCTTAAGAAATCAACTCAAGGTATTATGATCCTTACAATGAACTAGTCCAGGACTTAGAGGATGTTCAAAAAAAGTCGTTACCTATTTTTGTCAACAAAAACCATATTAATTAATGATCACATATGTTATCTGTACTTTGAATTGTAGGTGTTGCATAGCCTAGGAGTAAGGCAGATGATGGTATTTGGGCTAGGCCCAATGGGCTGCATTCCACTACAGAGAGTGTTGAGCACAACAGGAAACTGCCAAGAGAAAACTAACAGGCTTGCCAAAAGTTTCAATGAGGCTACTGACAAGATGATTGCAGACCTCTCTAAAACACTTCCTGGTGCTAGCTACAAATTTGGTGATGCATTTGATGTTGTCGATGATGTCATTAAAAATCCTTCTAGATATGGTAAGTACAACTACATACCCTAGTTGTTACAATATCACAAATATCGGTCTATTTTGGCAATTAGTAAGTATACGATAAACCACTTAGCTAGTTCACTTGACTTGTTCGACAACTGATTTTGGTTGGATTAGTCACTAGTGTCAATTTTTTTACAATGATCATCGTTATATACTACCGATTGTATACTAACGTTATCTACATTTCTACAACTCCAAAGCCAATGTAAGTTAGGTATAACAAAGACCTTTCATGATCCAGATGGTCTTCAAATGATATATGTAGCACGGAAAATCTGTTTAGGGTTAACATTGTCGCTATTGACAAGTTCTTAAAATGATTTTCATTTCTAGTATCTGTTTACGTGCAATCTTTGTATTGAATCAAAACTTTGTTGTAGGTTTTACAAATTCAGACTCGCCATGCTGTTCATTTGGGCAAATTAGGCCAGCATTGACATGTGTTCCAGCATCCACATTGTGCAAGGATCGGAGCAAGTACGTGTTCTGGGACGAGTACCACCCAAGTGATAGTGCTAACCAAATTATTGCTAAAGAATTGATCAAGAAGTTCAAGTTTACAAGAGTTAATCAAGACGACAGTAACGGAGATGCTCCTTCCCCTGCACCAGCAGCTGCTATATCTCCTACAGCTGATGTACCTTCTGCTGATGCTCCTTCTTCTCATTAACTAATCAATTCCTAATCATAATTCAGTGCAATTTTTTCATGAAATATGTATAATTGTTGTTTGTTATTGGTAGGTCAACAAATATGGTCCATGATGTGTTAAGAGTATTTTGTGCCACTAAGGTGTAGTTGAGCACATTTGGTGGAGTATTTGTTCTTTACTTAATTTTCAAGTGAATTAATTTAGATATTTACTTCATTTATACAAGTATTTTACAAGAATAATTCACCTTTCTAAGGTCAGCTGATATTACCAAAGCATTACCATAACTCAAGTCTCTGAGTGCTACTTTGAATAACCAAGTGATCCAAGACTATGATTCACATTTTATTGGGTTTCGAACATTAACATATACATAAAGTCATAAACATATATCACTTGGATAACTTAAAAAGAGTATTGTTAAAAAGGACTACATTGCATAAAATCTAACACAACACTTGTTGCATCCATATAATGCTATACAGTTATATTTCCTTTGTTTCTAAAAGTTTCTTTCACTTTCCTTAAATTATTTTTCTTTCAAATTTTTATTGAAAGGATTGTATCATAGACAGAAATGACAAGGTCGTCAAATGCATACTTTTACAGACAAATTAAAATGGAAAAAGTAGAGCAATCTTCTTTAGGTACTTTATATTTTGCCCCATTGTTATTGCTAAATACATTTACTAAAGAATTATTTCAAGATAGATTTGCCTTAATTCAAAAATCGAGTTGACTTTGGAAATGCGTCACATGATTAATCTTAATTTTGAGATCGATCATGTTATGATACGATAGTATGGACGTATATAGTAGTAAGTAATTTGAAAAGTCTCAAGTCGTGAAGTCATTTCAAGAGCAAAAAGGCTGAATATTACTCCATCTGTTTCACAGTATTTGTTATGTTTTCTTTTTGCATAATTTTCAATGTACATTTTTAAACGTTAATATATATGCTATAATGCTTATAAAAAGTTATTAAAAAATATATATATATGAAAACTACACAATAAGATGACTTGCATACAAGATCCATATTGAATATGTTTTTTCTTATTTTCTCCTTGTACATTTTCAAGCATAACAAATATTATGAATAGGAGGGAGTATTCCCTAAAGTATATGGTTTAATTTAGTTACTTTGGAACAATACAAACAAAAATTTATTCCACTTATTAAACATAAAAAATTACTCTGCGTATTGTTAAAGTTAGTAGAAAGCAAAAGAGACATGAATTAAAAGGTAAAGCTAAACATTGAGGTGAGTTGCTCGTTGACTATTATAATTAGAAAAGTTGATGACCTCCTAATTTTTTTCTGGTCAACTAACAACTTAAGAGCCCCTAGTCAAGAGAAGTCAATAATTATGATTAAATACTTCATATAAAAATTTGATCAAACGATTAGGGAAATAAACAAATCATTCTAATTTTAAGTATGAAAATATTATATATTTATATTTTGCTACTTTAGAGCATGGCCAACTTGATCTGCACATTGTCACCTTCTTTGCATGTGCTGGCAAAAGCTGAACCGTTTAAGACATAAGACCCACTAAAAATTAGGTTTTTTATTTTTAGTTTTAGTTTTGGCATGAGTATTTTATGTGAAGTGACAAAGGTTAGTGAGTGCCATAAAAAGCCTTGAGACGAAAAGAGGAAACAAACTTTTTAGTGGTGACAAAAGTGGATTAATACTCAATTTCCACTTCTCCACTCACTAGTTAAACTATATCAACTTCAGTATTTGATATATTATGGATATATTCATAGGTGCTTATGGAATATGGATCTTCTATATATATATATATTCATTAACATCCCTTGATTTTTAGTGCTATATATATATATATATAGTTAACTAATTAATATTTAGTTGCATAGATAATTGAATAGTCTACGTGCCAATTTCGTAGGAAATCTTTTCATATAATGGGATTTGTAAGCTAATATGTACTTGTAACTTTAATTTGTAAGTGTTTACTACTAAATCTATTGGCTAATAGTTACGCTTATTGGAGCACTTGCTTTCATGTGATAGATGTAGAGCATCTAGGAACCATCTCAGACACGAAAATATCTTTTCCTCAATCCTTATACTATGAGGTCTAGTTCCGTAACTTATTAGTTGCAATGTTTTGATATAAAATAGAGAAAAAAAATGTTAAATAGCTGCAACTAGTATGTTACGAATGTAGTATATAAAGAGTAAAATACCAAGTTTTTATGAAAATTCTTTGGTAATTCACTTGAGAAATGAAGAACTACCAAAGTCAAAAGTGGTTAGATTAATTCTGACTCAGTGACTCTTGATTTTAGATAGTATAACTACTTTTTCGATTTGACTACCAAATCAAAGGATAGGATTCATTTGACTATATTTGACTTTGGTGGTTCATTTTTTGTAGAATTTCTTGAGAAGTGGATTTAGAATAATCAGTTTTTCTTTTTCTTTTTCTAATCATAGAAATTAAAACCCTAAAGTTGTAACTTTTTGTAGAGATTTACTTATCAATTTATCATACTTTTTTACTTTGACTGCTTAAGAATGCGATAAATAAAAATTCCTCATAAACAAATTCATAGTACATTTTACAAATCCTAGTTAGCTAGCTATGATGAGGTGAATTGATACAAGGAAAAAAAAGGAATTTTCTTTCATATCCAACTAAGTAACCGCACTAAAATGTGAAGCTTCTCATATTATCCATGATGATTCATTTACTCCAACTAAAATTACAAACATATATGCCATTGATGATTTGATATGAAAGGAAGGTCAAGTTTTGAATAGGGAAAAATAATAATTATGATAATTTTGACTCTGTTGTCTTGCTAATCTAATTACAGTATTACACCCATAATCATCATATCCCTCTTTTATTTTTTGTTATTTTTATCAGTTATCAGTTGCATTGCAACGGTTTGTCTTTTCCCAATGTCAACTTTGATTATAAGTTGTGAACATAATCTTCCATGATCTATATTTTTAAAAATTATCTTTAATCTATCTTTCTATAATCTATAATGTAACTTATAAAGTTATAATCTACTCCTCATAACGTAATAATATATCAAAACAGGTCACGTTGATATCATTCCTACATTATAAAAAACACGTATCAAAACTCTTTCATTTTTTTCCCACCAAAAACTACATCGTTCTAATACTATATTGCAATTAATACTTTTTAATAAATAAAAACCTTATAAATTTAATTAATTTTTATTATTAATTATTTACTAATGCTTAATTACTACTCCCTAAATTAACTAAATTAAATAGTATAAAAAATGTATATACACATTAACCATCCTTGATAATTTTAAAATCTTTCCAAAATTACAAAGTATTTGATACATCTTTCATCTTACCACTGCATTTTTCTTCTTAGATATCTCTTTGTTTATAAATATATTCTTTTATTATTATTCATTTTTATTAAAATTTTAATATATATATATATATTAACATCAAATTATTACATCATCACATGTCAGTATGTCACAAGAAGAGTATGAAGAATTCTAATCTCTTTATGTATGATCTATTTTATGTATATTATTATACACTAATATGAAGTGTGATTATTTATAATTCTATTAATAAAAACTTTTTTCTTCTAAGATCGTACATCGCACGGGGCTAATCTAGTCAGCTTTATAAATTAGGGACTGTATGATAGGGTGAGAAACATTTTCAGATGAACATAGTTTTCCAAGGAAAACTCATTTTCATGAAGTATTTCTATTGTTTAATTTGATTGCATGCAATGTAAAATGATTTTGCATTTTAAGCATTTTTGGTTGTTTCGTAATTGAAAGAAAATCAATTGTTTCAATTGTGAGGGAAAATGTTTTCCTTCATTATAAGTGTGATAAGAAATGTTTTCCTCCCAATTTTAGAGGAATATGTTCTCCACTCCAAGTTTTTCATTTTAATATTTTACTCCAAACTAAACAATATAATGAAAAAACAAATTTCAAGGTGAATAATTTAAGCTCAAATGAACTAAATTTAACTGACTATTATAGAAACCAAGAGAGAAACTAATTAAACTAAATTGAAAAGGTGAAAAAAAGTCTAAATAGGTTTAAGGCACCGTTGAATTGTGCTATATCATCATTAGAAATAAATTGTACTAATTCAATACAAGTACAGCTTTGTGTATAATTAACTATTTGATAATAGTTAAAATAGAAATACGTCATTTTCATTAGCCATGTCGTAATTACTAATCATATAATTTAGCTAAGGATCCGAAATTCTTCAAAAAGAAGCGATTATATTAATTGAATAAAGGAGAGTCTTTTTCTAATTAAGTCGAAGCACTGAGTGAATGTGTCATTTAAGGTCTATTTTGTTCAACTTAATTAAATTAATCTAAACTTAGAACACTAGTCCTATAATATTAAGCTTTTTTGAACTTATTTGACTTTATTTTCGACAAAGTCAACCTTATTTACTACCTCTATATCATAATAGTTGTAACTATTTGAAATTATTTAAACAATTTAAAACATAGAATTTATCTTAAATGTTACGCCTTATTTTTCCTCAAAATAAGACCTAACTAGCTATATAGACCCGACTATGTAGTTCTATACTATGTTGCATGAGTATATCTAATGGGTAGCTGTCTCCGAACCTAATTCGTCCCTGTATTACAGGGACGATTTCGATTCTTCATGTTATGACCGTATCCATTAACAATATTTTTTATGATAACCGTTTTCACTCCCTATATCTGTATTCATTTTTTATCCCGTTTCCGACTCCGTGCAACCTAAGTTGTATATATAGCTTAGTTACTTCTCTCTCGACCTCTCTTTTTCGTGGGACTTGAATTTGTAACAAAAGTCGTACACGAGATAATTTGAGAGGATCGGAGGAAGTATCCTTGAACATAAAGAAGGTGAAGGAATTTTTCCCCTTTTGAATATCAAGTGGGAGACAAAAGATATCCTCCAATACAGTGCCCATCATCGTCTTCGGACGTCACCCATCCACCCACATAACTACATAAGACTGTAAGTCTATAAGAGAGCAAAAACATACTTGTAACTTTGTAAGCGTGCAATTGTGAGTTTTCACATTGATATTCTAATATAACATTACAAAACAATAATTTAAAGAATTACGTCTCAAAATAGTCCACATACTCCGCATTTTACTCAATTCAAAGTATACGCAATTGAGAAGGTATAGTTGTAAAGGACCTCTGATTTAGAGTGAGTTTTGGATAATTTTTCAACTTTGATCATTCAAGTCAGAAATAGACATTATCAAGTCACAAGTATCATCATGTCACAATGTACATTGCTCAAATTATAAAATCTATTATTGAGTTCAACTCGATGACAAGGCATTATCAAGTCAGATGTCACAAATAAATATTAAATAAAAAGTCCCCTGAATCTAGAAGCCTCTGCCCCTATTATTGCTCTTCGCAATCAAACTGCAACTTAGGGAGTGTTTACTTCAGCTGAAAACAACTGAACTGAACTGAAAGTTTTTTATGAAAGATTAATGAGTAGCAAAATAAAAGAAGAGCTGAACTGAATTGGACTGAACGGATTTTAAACTGAAGTAAACAGGCCCTTAATGAGAACAATTTTGTACCAGTGTACTCCTCTTGCATAATGAATGTTTTTGTGTTACCATGAGAACAATTCTTATAAATGAGGTTAGTGATCGATATTGTGAAATTAGTCATGACCTAGTGATAATGGCTAAACTTCTACCAAGCAAGTTATGAGTAGTGTATGACCTAGTAGTAATAAAAAAAACCCAAGTATATGTTTTTAATGATGGCTACCTTGAATATTGTTATAATCACGCAAAATATCCTATTTATATTTGATTAGCTAGAAATTAGTATAATACAAATCATTTGTTGTCTTGCTCATAAGTTATATCTAATGTGTACAGTTTCTCTAATGTGTACATAAAAGGTAGCTCATTTAGTTAAAACTTAATCCTTCTAATATATAATATATCCTACGTACCAAATTCTATGTACTCTATAACATATATCGCTGGAGAACCATATGGCTAATTGGCTATATATACTATATTAGTAGGAACCAAAATTATTACAACTACAATAAGTTCTGAATAGATCCCATACAGATCTACATCTAGTAGTATATATATTACATAGAAGTACGTATAGAATATAGTAGAGTACAAGCTAAGTACAATTATTATTAGTTTAATTAATTATATGAATTTATATGATGGAGTATATCCCTTGAATAAATCGCCACCTTGCCTTTGGCCTAATATAGGGACATCAAACATAAGCAGCTCTAATAATGAAGAGGAAGACACTCTCAATACCACGACTAAGGTCTTGGAGTATGGCGATTGTTAGCTCCCGAACCAGGGTAGTCTTCAAGCTCCACCTCCATCGTCTTTCGTGGTTGGATTAACTTCCCCTCTTGTATTGCCTCTACAACATCCTATATAGAAACAATCACGTAACAGCCTTTAATTTCGATATCTTTTTAAATTTGATTCTTAATTAATTACACACGTACATAAACTATATTGTGATCGATTTTGGTACGTACATAGTGAAATTATTTGATCATCATAAAGAGATTTAATCTATTATTTTTTGTTATTCGTTTGGTTTCTTAACTAAAAGGGTTTGTTGGAAAAAAGGAAAGAGAGTTTTGGAAGAAAGGGAGTTGATGAGTTAGGAAAATACGGTGTTGTAATTTCTTTTAAAAATTATGAAAACACATATTTCATGAATAAAAACAGTCTTTTAATTTAACAAAATTTTCAACGTTTAACAAACCACATGGAGTACGTACTATTCCTTATCAAAAAAGAAGAATAAGCATTTTTTTTTATAATGATTTTCCTCCCGATAACCAAACACTTCCTAAATGCAAAACATTGGCAATTCTCCATATACATGCATGAATTAAATAGAATTACATGTAAAAAGTCTCAAGCATATTCAAAGGATCTTGGATAAAATCACTTTTAATTAATTAACAATCAAACAATGGCCTTACTAAGAAAGAAAACAAACCATGTAAGAGGTGATTGGAGCTTGAAATCTTGCAATATTTTCATTCATTAGACTCTTTGTTCCTACCAAATCACATATATCAATGATCATCAATATACAACATCTAGCAACACATATAGTAACTAATCTCCAAAACTATCTCAATTATAACAATACATGCATCATAACAAATAAACATAAAGCAATTAATTATTGCTTGGCAAAATATAATTATCGCGTAAATTAGAAGGAGACTCACTTGTAATAGGGACAGCATTCGATCCGATGATGCAAGAACATCCTAGAACTATAAGTAGCAAGCAAAGGAGAGTTTTTGCATATGCCATCTTTAGTTATATAGAAACTTTATTTTTTGTATTTTTTTTTTTTTCCTTGAGTTGGTTTAGACCTTCTCAAAACAAAGTAGTGCAATTTATATGCATTCTTATAATGGGGTATGAAGGGGAGTGATAGCGTCTATATGTGAGGTTAGGGTAAGCAATCAATATCAACAAAGTCAATATATAAAGTTGTGATCAAAAACACCGTTAAAAATTCAAATTATTAAAATGATTGTTTTGTATAAAAATCATGCATTACTATTTTTCTAGTGTTGCTCTTTTACCAAATTAAATCAACTTTATTCTATGAATGTGTCTGTCTTTTTGTAAGGATCATATTGTAGGCACTAAAAAGGTCAAAGATGGGCATTCAATTATAAATAAATTAAAAATTGAAGTGTAAAGTCTTGTAAAGCTATCATCATGCCTCAAGATGGCAAGACGAAAGTCACTATTATAAGTGGAGGGTGACAATAGCATGATGATAGTGAATGTTTGCATAATTGCAATTTGCCTTCACTCCTTGTAACTCTTTATGCACGCTTCTAAGGACTAATCATTTTCCTTGTTTTCATATGATCGGGAATTCGAAACTATGGGAATTTTGGAGGAACGTTCATGGTATTATATATTGATTGTACCTCATAATGTACAAAGGAATGAAATATTGATTGTTTTCTTTATTTTTTGTTTGGTACTACTAGATATGCCCACAAAAGTACATATTTAAAGGCAAACTAGATTTAAATGTGTGTATGGATTTGTGACTTGAATAATGCATATTTATGAATTAAAGTTCCTAATGCAAATTGTGACTTGAATGTGTTACATTTGAAAATTACTGTGCTACCTTTTTTGGACACTATTCTCCGAGTATACATTGGCACGTTGCCACAATTATCTATCAACATATTAATGTTAATTTTCATTGTGATTAATAGTCTAAAGAATTTTTGAAGTAACATTAGCCACATATTTGAACCTCAACTCCAATATTGTCCTAGCTAATTTATCGGTTGAATTTTAAGGCTTGTGTACAATATGCAATAATCGTATAGATTGATTTTATTTAAAGTCTATAATGAAGAGCTGATCAACTTTAGCTTGGCCCGCGAGTCCGGCCCAAAGCATTGGGGTTTGGGCATGACATTTCATGTCTGAATTCGGGCCTGACCTGATTTTTATAATTTTCCCATAAACTTTGACGGCCTAATTTAAAGAAATTCAGTTAGCTGTTTGAGCTCTGCCGGAAAAACCCAAAAGCCCACCATCCGCTCCATTTTTACGGGCTTTGGACAATAATATTAGGCCCACAGCTAGGCTCATCTGATAAATGGGCCTTATTTAGAGGGCCTAACCCATAATCACCTCTACTTTAAATTGTCAGACTAAACTTATGACATCCTGATGGCTACCTAGTACCTAGACACCAGGTAGCTTAATCACAAGGCCCAATACGTAACAGGCCCAATTTTGTGTATCATGAGGCTTGTCTGATACTCTGATGCTACGTATTAGTCCGTATGTTAACCAAAACATTGAACGCTGAATATCTCTGATTGCTGGGCCGAGAAGTCATTTGGTCCAAATAGTGTAGTGTTTAATGATTTGGGCTGTATTGCTGCAAATTATCTCAAATTTTGACTTCTGAATTTCTCTCTAGGTCCTCTACTAGTCCAATTCATGCTTCCAGTACCTTTGACACAAGTTATTCACTTTTTTGCAACAACTATAGTACATTAGTACCGCAGCTCAAACGACTATGCTTATTTTTAATTATCTATAATCATAACTATAAAAGGTATAATAAAACATGTTATGCGAACATCATTCTTATCTAAAATTAACATGTGTGTTTAGATATGCAAGATCGAATAAGCCACAATTCAGGAGAACATGTTCTTAAGATATCAAGTATGAACTTATTTAGTTATTTGAGGTAAGATATAATGAAGATGTGTGCGACAAATTAAACAAGTAATCCTTAATACGTAGAAACAAGTTCATGTCATCATATGTTCATAAGTAAGAATTGCCAAAGAGAAGCTTTTAAGTGGAAGAAAACCTTAACAAAGAAAAACCTTGAAAGAAATTGCCTAAGAGAAGCTTCTAAGTGAAAGAAAACATTAACAAAAAAAAAAAAGCTTGAGAGAAGGAGCTTCAAACAACACGAACTTCATTAAAGAGAGGAGATCAACTAAGAAAACTTGAAGGAGTATTCAATTCAAGAAAGATCAAACAAAGGAAGTTAAAGATAATACAGACTTCGAGTTTAATGCCATAGACTTCAATGTAAGAATCTGGTGCCGAGGTACATACATATTGATCGGAATAAATTTAGGGGAACAATGTATGTCCATGAGAAACAGGTTCAATTTTTATAATCTTGTAACGAGTAGAGGTTTTTTTTAATAGTACTCCCTATATTTTCCTCACTAAGAGTTTGTTTAATTCGGCTTAAAATCTGTTCAGTTCAGCTCCGTTCAGTTCAGTGCAACTCTTTTCTTATTTAGCTATTTATTAATCCTTCATAAAAAAAACTTTCAGTTCAGTTCAGCTCCAATCAGTTTAATTCAGTTCAGCTGTTTTCAGTTGAAATAAACAGACCCTAAAGCTCTAGGTGTTCTCCTCGATAGTTTCTTACTGTCTTACCCGGAGTAAGTAAGGTTCGCCTAACAATTAACAACAATTAATGCTCCGTAAAAGGAAATTAATAATGATTTAAGTCATGGGATTTGGTTCTCTAGAGCATGTCAAGATCAACTTTACCTTTTGCACACCATCTTCAAGGAGGGCCTTTAATAAACACACGCGGCCATCTCTTATTATTACTGTAAATTTTTTAATAATCTTTTCACTAAAATATGATTTTTTTTTTAAAGGTATCTTTACATTGCTTATGTGGAGCTCACTTTTGAACTTTGGAGTTACTGTTCCATTTAATAATATATATCTCCATAATACTTTATTAACAAGGTTTGTTACGATTTAATTATTATCACTTACTTCATACAAATGATACAATTACAGTATTTACGATTGTGCCACGTCAACGATACTGTTGACACCGAAAGAGAAAAAGATTATGGTGACACTTTGTCAACATTACCATCCAATAAAATTATTTATGGGGTTGATATATGTTATAGCCAAAGTGGTTAACTACTCTCTATTTACTTGCTATATTACTTTTTGCAAGGTCTTTATCAAGACCTAACTTTAATCGTTTATAACTCTAATTGTGTATTTGAAAATCATAAAATTTAATTTTTAATTACTTGGCATTGTGATGAATATAACAATATCTCATATAATTATTTTATATGTTAATAAGTTGTCGTTAAATTGGTCAAAATTTTTAACTTTTGACTCTTTTAAAAGATATGTAGCAAGTAATTAGCTAAATACAGATTGAGTATGAGGTATGTTGTACACTTTGATAATTTTTTTAAAAATTATTATATCGTCCATAAGAGTTTATAACAAAATTACATGATGGTCATCAATACAATTATTGTTAATATTCTTATTTAAGTGTGTGCTAGGTTTTCTAGCTTTAACATGTTTATATCAATTCCTTAATTTAATTCCTCCATCAATAATTGCTTTCTTTATTAGGTTTTTCACATGCACTGAAACACAAGATCGATAACGACTATAATTAATGGGTTAGCTGCAAAAGCTAATCAAAATTTTTGAGGCACTGGTTAAGGTAGCTAAAAGTAGAAATTTTAATTTTTACTGAGACATCAATTACATTTAACTAGAAATCATTTTGAGATGCATTTTTAAATTATTTCATAATAGTTATGATTAGATAAGGGCATTAGCAATAAGGGGTTTGTTCTTATTGTTTGGGGTCCATAAACTAGCCCCTTATTGCTACTTATAAGGTTTGTTTATGGACGTGATAAGTAGAATTTTGTATTGATATATGAGGCAGGGTAAGAAAAAATAGTAAAATAAAAACAAAATAAAACAAAAAGGCAAACTATAGGGTCATATGCTATGTAGCATGGGTACTTCTAATAGGTTGCCGTTTCCGAACCTAATTCGTCCCCGTATTGGGGACGATTCCGATTCTCCATGTTATAATTTACCGTACCTATTAACAATATTTTTTAGAGTAGCCGTTTTCAGTCCCCGTATCCGTATTCGTTTTCGACCCCGTTCCCGACTCCATGCAACCTAGGCCATATGTATAAGCATGTATGAAATCTATATACTATCGGTCAAAGGTTTGTTTATAATAAATTTGTCATTTAATAATGTGGCATGTGAACAAACCTAATGTGGATACTCTAATATACTTCGTATTAAGTTATTAACACAAGAATTAATTACTCCATAAATTTATTTATTTATGTTGCAATCAAAGATAAGAAATTTTGACCCAAAGAAGTGAAAGGAGTACAAATAAAATGTTATTGTATCAAACAGAAAGCCAGGTGTCCCAAATGAGTGTCATCTGCTTTGGCAATACTTACCATTTTTTTAAAAAAATTTAATGGAAGTGTTGACATGTTCTTGGTTAGATTTAAAACACTTGGATTTATAGCTGCCACGTGTGTGCCGATTGATGATCGAGCATATCTAAGTCACTTTGTGGATTTATAGTCGTCTCTTTTATTCGTTTTTAATTTGAAGTATCTTTATTAAAAATTAGGAAAAGTATCTTTAACTTATAAGAGGCCTCTCTCAAAAAATATAAAATTAAATTAAGGGGGCCCTTTTTTTATTTATTTATTATACTCTTGGGCTATTTTAAATCACTCAGATGATTAAGTGGCGAAGATTGACAACAAATTTTTATTTAAAAAAATAGATTGACAACAAATTAATGGCAAATGCTTGATCGAGAATTTTAGATATTATTTTTAATATATTTAAAGTAGTAAAATGAAATACTTCATGGCAAATCAGAGTTAATTAGGTAAGTCCCTAATTAACATATTTAAATTTCTACGGCCAAACCAAATTAAACAGTCTATATAATTACATAGTATAGCAAATATAATTGAGTTATAGTCTCAAGGCTTATTTACTTTAATTGAAAACAGTTGAACTGAACTGATTGGAGCTGAACTAAACTGATTTTTTTATTAAGGATTAATTATTAGCAAAATAAAAGAAGAGCTGAACTGAACTGATTTTAAGTTGAAGTAAATAGCCCTTATAGTACTATCTTTGCCCCTTCTTTAATTCCATAACATTATATTGAGTAATCTTATCAATAAATAACAATATATGTACTTCCTAAAGGAGGTAATTGAAGGAAGGCTAATAGACTAATTCGACAGTAAGGGCATGTTTACTTCAACTTAAAATCAGTTCAGTTCAATTCATCTCAGCTCATCTCAGTTCAGTACATCTTCTTTTATTTTGCTACTCATTAATCTTTCATAAAAACTTTCAGTTCAGTTGAGTTTAGTTCCAGTTCAGTTCATCAGCTCCAATCAGTTTAGTTCAATTCAACTCAGTATAGCGGTTTTCAGTTGAAGTAAACAGACCCTCATCCATAATTTATCTATAACTATACTAGATCTCGAAGGTTAATACGGAGTTATTTGAAGGCCAAAATGACAAAAAATTGAATTTGCATCCTATAATTATTTAATGGATAAAATATAGAGACACCACCAAATCCACCTCCATGATATAACTACACTTATCCATAAATAAAAATAACAATGCGTACATGTTATTAAACAGAAATACTCCGTATATAAATACGGTGACTTAGACATTAATATATGATTATGCTAGAAAGTATTATATTAATATCATTCAATTAGCCATATAATCTCATAAAAGTATTACTATCAACAACTCTTTTGATAGCTGCCCTTAAAAGATTTTTAGCTTCGTCAGCAACACTTTAGTATTTATTTCCTCCATTATATGCTGATTGCTGAACCACTAATTTAAAGGTTAACCAAAACAAACATATATGAGCCGTTTCTATTCATATCCTCTCATTTGGCATCTTGAAGACTTGCAATCTTAGCCTTTTTACTCCAAGCAAGAGTGTCGTTGTTTGAGTATATCCTTCTCAATGCATTACTTCATGATCCATAATTATACAACGTTAATTATATAACTGTTGTACATAACAAAGTATAATACTACCTCTGTCACGAATTAGTTGCAACAAAAGTAATAGTTTGTGTGGTGTAAAATAATGATTTGTTGCAACTTGCAATTAATTCGTAGCGGAGGTAAAAAAAATGTTCATTTGATTTAAAATGAACAAGATATATCAATGGATAATCCTAGTTATATAAGGATAATCCGTAGTTATATAATTCTCTTCAACAGATTTTCTACAAATAAGTTTCAGTTTATTCCATAACCTCCATTGAATTCTAATCTATTATAAAACCTTAGATATGCTTCAATAAGTTTTAATCCATTCTAAAAATTCCATACAAGTTTTAATCATGGTGTACCGCAAAAGAGTATATCAAAAACTCGATCAAACAATGCCCATTAATTGTGTTTAGTATTTTGAGAGAGGTAATATGTTGCGTGTAATATTTCGATGTTCTATAAAAATCAGACTGGGAGTTTTTTATATTGCAAGATTTGGTTTATTAGAAAGGAAGACAAAGCAAGGGAAAAACGAAAAGTCAAAGAATCCTAATCTTGATTATAGGTGCGATTTAGGGCAAGACATAATTATAGCAACGGTTACAATATCGTAGAAGATATTATGATCGTTAGCATTTTAACACAGATTTTCTCCATAAAAAACGTGATTAAAGCTCCTCACCACACCCGCACTCTTGTCCAAGCCCGCCCCAACACGCGCACATGTGGTCTTCAAGTCCCTCCTTTGCAGGACTCTAACAAAACCTTAGAGAAAATAAAGATATATAAAGTAAGTAAAAGTTTTATATTTTGTCAATGTGGACAAAGTGACATAGCCAATTTGGGGTTTTCTTTTAAAGCAAATTTATGGAGTAATATACTCTAATATACTCCAACAACTATTACTGCATAACTTAACATTTCCTGTATTTGCTATTTTAGGGTTTAGGAGTACACGGGCTTTTACAGCGAGAGATATACACAAGTGTAACATCATCATAATATATATCCATTGAAAAAAGAAAAGTCAATATATGTTGCCCACAGGCCACAGTCCCACACTATGGTTACCTTGAATTAAGCCCAAACGTTTGGAAAAGTAGGGTCTAGTCTGTTTATAAGTTCAAATGGGTTCTCTTTCAAAGTCAATTGCTGATAAAAATGAATAGCTTATAAGGTTATAAAGTAATCTACCGGATATCGAATTTCTTCTCAGATGTGAGATATATAAATAGTCCACTTAAATTTAGGTTCAACATCATAAGATTTTTACTTTCGCTTTATATGAGAAGTTTAGTTTAGTTTAGTTGTAGGAAAAATCCATTCAACGCGAAACTTTGGGAAACAAATAATCTCTTAATCAACATTATTGATCTAATGAGCAACAGTATTACCTTTTTAAACATAATTGATATTAGTGCCTACTTTAGCCCTTGAAGGTTGCTGAAATGGATTAATAGTTAAATTAGAACTTCTAAAATAACAGCTGATTAAATCCTAACTTCTAAGCCATACAAACATTAACCATGCATACACATCTCCCTTTTCCCTAACATAGTGCTCAATACTAAAGCAATATGTTAGGTGAAGTATATATCTTTAAACTTTGTAATAACATCGATTGTAATCACTTAAAAAGATAGACACTAGATTTGTTTACACATTTCGGCTAGCTAATTTCAAGAAATATCAGTATCTTATTTTAGACAAAGTGACAGAGAGCAAGCATGTAGTACATGGCATTTAATATTTATCAAATTTAATTTGGGTATCTTGTGGCATGTGCTATGTTTTGTATTGAATAATAAATTAATGATGTCCATAAATAAATTAGTAGCTACTTCCCAACTTATTGGCATGGTACCACCGTACCATTTTTTTTTTTTTAATGGTAAAGAGAAAACATCATATTGAATTGTAGTCGCGTTTGTATAGATAATTTTTTCCAACTTCAAATAATGGCAAATGATTAAATCTTAAATTTCAAAGTGTCTATAGTAAACTAATAATCATGATTTCATATAATAAGGACTATAGCAATAGATGTTGCATCATCATAAGACAAACTTATTCTGAAAAATTAATCCATTTTATAAATAATAGACAAACGTCTAAGAGATTAATACATGTGGCCAAGTATATTACTCATCCTAAACAAACCTCTTATTCGTTTCAATTCAAACATCACTTAATATTGTTCCTTATTTAAATGCCACTTATAAACAAGTCATTGTCTCTTTTCAAAAACCTAATTATGAATTTCTGAAAAAATGAGTAGCAGTAGTTTATTTGAAGCCGCATGACAAACACCTTATAATAAATTATAAATTATCAATGAACAAAAAAAAGTGGTTTGTCACACTTTCTTTCCTCCACAAATTATTTTTATTGTCAGCTCATACAAACTCTTAGCAATAATAGGTGTGGAGCTTCTACTAGGTTAGCTTTTCTCTTTGTTTTTCGTATTTCATCGTAACAAAATGGCGTTGTTTTGGGTCGTGACCCACCAACACGACACATTTTGCATTTCTTTAAACAAAAAAATTAATGGGCAACTTCTGACGATCAATTTCAGCCCAAAAAAGAACAAACTAACTCATTTTTCGAGTTGTTACACAATCATTCGTCTAACGAACCACCATTTTTGTCATTGTTAAGAGAAAAAAATGGTTTGTTCTTTATATACTAGCATAAATCATTCTTTTTCATTGGCAAAGATGTTTTAAGGTTTGATATTAATTTATTAGTCAACTACTACAAATGTCATGAGGGTGGAGATTTTTGCACTCCCCAAAATATTTTTACACTCATCTCATTCTCATATGAATAATAATATTGATCACTATTCATAAAGGGAGATAAGTGCGGAAATACATACAGGCATACCTGTGCCATCATGGCACTGGCATGACTAGTTGAGAACCAAGACTTTCCTTAACAAAGANCACATTTCGGCTAGCTAATTTCAAGAAATATCAGTATCTTATTTTAGACAAAGTGACAGAGAGCAAGCATGTAGTACATGGCATTTAATATTTATCAAATTTAATTTGGGTATCTTGTGGCATGTGCTATGTTTTGTATTGAATAATAAATTAATGATGTCCATAAATAAATTAGTAGCTACTTCCCAACTTATTGGCATGGTACCACCGTACCATTTTTTTTTTTTTAATGGTAAAGAGAAAACATCATATTGAATTGTAGTCGCGTTTGTATAGATAATTTTTTCCAACTTCAAATAATGGCAAATGATTAAATCTTAAATTTCAAAGTGTCTATAGTAAACTAATAATCATGATTTCATATAATAAGGACTATAGCAATAGATGTTGCATCATCATAAGACAAACTTATTCTGAAAAATTAATCCATTTTATAAATAATAGACAAACGTCTAAGAGATTAATACATGTGGCCAAGTATATTACTCATCCTAAACAAACCTCTTATTCGTTTCAATTCAAACATCACTTAATATTGTTCCTTATTTAAATGCCACTTATAAACAAGTCATTGTCTCTTTTCAAAAACCTAATTATGAATTTCTGAAAAAATGAGTAGCAGTAGTTTATTTGAAGCCGCATGACAAACACCTTATAATAAATTATAAATTATCAATGAACAAAAAAAAGTGGTTTGTCACACTTTCTTTCCTCCACAAATTATTTTTATTGTCAGCTCATACAAACTCTTAGCAATAATAGGTGTGGAGCTTCTACTAGGTTAGCTTTTCTCTTTGTTTTTCGTATTTCATCGTAACAAAATGGCGTTGTTTTGGGTCGTGACCCACCAACACGACACATTTTGCATTTCTTTAAACAAAAAAATTAATGGGCAACTTCTGACGATCAATTTCAGCCCAAAAAAGAACAAACTAACTCATTTTTCGAGTTGTTACACAATCATTCGTCTAACGAACCACCATTTTTGTCATTGTTAAGAGAAAAAAATGGTTTGTTCTTTATATACTAGCATAAATCATTCTTTTTCATTGGCAAAGATGTTTTAAGGTTTGATATTAATTTATTAGTCAACTACTACAAATGTCATGAGGGTGGAGATTTTTGCACTCCCCAAAATATTTTTACACTCATCTCATTCTCATATGAATAATAATATTGATCACTATTCATAAAGGGAGATAAGTGCGGAAATACATACAGGCATACCTGTGCCATCATGGCACTGGCATGACTAGTTGAGAACCAAGACTTTCCTTAACAAAGACCACTAACCTAGTAACCTTCCGATCAATCCAAAAAGCAAAACACATGAAAATCTCACATTAAAAAAAAAAAACACACAAATTTTCAACCTTGTTTAAATTAAAGTAAAGATATAAAAAAAAGCATATAATAATGAAACCAAAAAGGTCATTTCCATCATAATGGGGCCAATTTGGCGGTGCCACGTCCACTTCAAGCCCCAAAAATTTAATGCAAAGAACAATAGATTTTTTATTTTATTTTATTTTAATCAAAGAAATGAAGATAATACTCCTTATAAATTTATTTATTTATTTTTAAAATACGGAATACCACCGTATATAATACAATAAAGTAGTGTTTGGACTAGTGAAATTATATGTGGCTGAGAAATGTTATAGAAGCTGACATGGCATCCAATTTGATTTTAAACGGATCAAAAACCCAAAACCTGAGAATGCCAAGTTGCATACCATCATACTTCTCTCTCTCTCTTCTCTTCCTTTCTTTCCTCTCTCTAAAACTCACACCACACTTTCTCTCTCTAAAACCAAAAACTCTGTCAAACGACAATCAAACACACACTAAACGACTTCTCACTGACTCTCTCAGTAAACTTTTTTTATTTTAATTTGCGCGGAATTTTAGAGAGAGAATAAGGGCGTGTTTTGCTAAAAAGAAAAAAGAATGATGGATCCAGCAATTAAGTTGTTTGGGAAAACAATACCAGTTATTGGTGAAGGTGATTGTGATGAATCTATGCGTTATGATTCTAATGATAGCTCTAATTCTGAGCAACAAGATGTTGATGATAAGGTATTTTTTTCATGATTGATTATTTTTGAAATTGTAATTTTTTTTAATTGGAAAAAAAAAACAGGGGAAAATAAGAGAAGAATAAAGTTTTGATTTTTATTGATTATATTGCTTTTTAAATCTGAAAAAAAAATACCCATTTTTAAGAATTTGGATTGAATTTGTGGGTTGATCTTAGTTTTTTTATTGGTTGTTTATGTAGTCATTAATTGATCAATGAATTCAATCTGTTTTTCCCCTTATTTTTGCTGAAAATTGGGTTTTTTAAGTGGTTGTTTAGAGGTAAAGTACTTTAAGTAACAAAAATATTAATTAATTTATTAATTTGGGGATTAATTTTTGTTGCTTTTGTACTTTAATCAAGTTGATTTCCAATCAGAGTATGAAATCAAAGTGTTTGAAGGTAGAATTCCAGAACTACTGTAGCACTAGTATTTTATTAATTTTGGAGAAATCTAAGTTTTGAATATTTAATTTAAACTTTAAAGATATTTTTATTCTAAAATATTACAAGTGCTTGGTTGTAAATGAACTACTCTTATTTTCTAAAACAACTTTATTTTATTTTATTCTATTTATATCATTTTTGACTGGTTTGAGTATTTTGTTCTATTTTGTTGAAGGAATTTGTGCTTATATAATAAATATGTTCATTTAGTAACACTATAATTCGTAAATACATGTTCAAATGATCATCTTTTAAGTTTACTCATGAAAGTTCTTTAATGTGAAAAAATGTGGCCTTTAATAAAATTATTTTGTTTGGTTGAATTTATTGACAATGTCAATTTTTCATTGATTTTATTTACTTTTCTTCCCACCTACTTAGGTTTCCCCAAATTTTAATTTTCTGATTACTTAATCATTACTTGTTTGTTCCTAAGTCACAAAAAATGTTTACAAGTCACAAAAAATCTTAGCCCCACATTAGGTGGTTCTGATAGAAGCATAGTTAATTAGTTATACTACCTCTGTAATCGATTAGTTGCAAAAAGGATTATTTGTGAGAAATAAAAAATTTATTTGTTGCAAGTAATCCCGAGTACGGAGGTAGTATTAATTTCTCTTAGGAGTTGATCAATAATACTCATTTTGGCTGTTGCTTGCTTTCATACTTTGGAAGATGGCAGATACTTGATTTTGGTGTTAAAAACCTTCACTTGAACATGTGAGTTGTAATAATATCAAAAACTATAAGTTGATCTAATCAAGGCTTTAGTTTATCAATGAATTGTAAGTTCTTGTTTGAATCAGATCAAACCAGACTAGATCGAGAAAAGTTAAATGTTAAAAAATATTTTGCTAGTTTTAGCGGGACATAACATTTGCTTGTAGCTTTATTACAAAAGTTTGCATCTTTTACAAAATAAGGATTGACAATAACAAGGACTTGCTACATTTCAGGAATTAGAAGAAACAATGGAGATTGAACAATCTAATGATCCTACGCCACCATCTGAGGAAGACTCCACAGATCCACCAACAATTTCAATAACAAAGGACACCGAAAAGCAACCTCATTCTGAAAAAGAGTCTGAAGAGAAGGAATCCGATGACTCGAAAAATGGGCAGCAAAAAACTTTGAAGAAACCAGACAAGATACTTCCGTGTCCTAGGTGCAATAGCATGGACACGAAGTTCTGCTATTACAACAACTACAACATCAACCAACCTCGGCACTTTTGTAAGAGCTGCCAGAGGTACTGGACTGCTGGTGGTACTATGAGGAATGTCCCTGTAGGTGCTGGAAGGCGAAAGAACAAGAGCTCTGCATCCCGATACTGTCACATCACAGTTTCCGAGGCTCTCCAAGCAGCTCGTCTTGATGTCCCAAATGGGGTTCACCACCCCAGCTTGAAAACAAATGGGACAGTTCTGACCTTTGGACCAGACAATCCCCTTTGTGAATCAATGGCTCCTGTGCTTAATATTGGTGATCATAAAAAAGTTTTGAATGGCACAGCAGCTCCTAGGAATGGGTTCCATAACATTGATCAGGGTTTTTCTCGAGGCAAGGAAAATGGGGATGATCGATCAAGTGGATCCACAGTCACCACCACGAGTTCAATGGACGACAAAGCCAATGCTTGCCCACAAGGACAAATCAAGCCTAGCAACATGAATGGCTACACTAATCAAATGCCCTGCTTTCAATGGCCTTACATGTGGAACCCTGCTGTTCCTATACCGCCATTTTGTCCTTCAGCTTTCCCTATGTCGTTTTACCCTCCGCCTCCTCCTTATTGGAATGGCGCAATGCCTTGGAATTTTCCTTGGGTCCCACCAGTCTCTTCTAACCAAAAAAGTCCAGGATCCAACCCGAGCTCCCCAACTCTAGGAAAACATACTAGAGATGGAGAAATGGTTAACCAAAGTGAGAACGAAAAGAGTTCAGGAACACCTACAGTTTTGGTACCAAAGACCTTGAGAATAGATGATCCCGATGAGGCTGCCAAGAGTTCTATATGGAGTACGCTTGGTATCAAGAAGGGTGATTCTCTAAGTAAAGGTGGTTTCTTCAATAGCTTGCCGCCTAAAAAGGGTGAGGAAAAAGTTCAGAAAATGGATACTCCTCCTTCATTGACGGCTAACCCTGCAGCGTTATGTCGGTCCATGAACTTTCAGGAAACTGCTTAGAGGTGAAATTGGAACTCATTAAAGGATGAGTTTTTTTTTGGGAAAATTTCACTTGTATTTATTTTGGCTCGAAATATTAGATTAAGAGCCAAATATAGATTATTAGTAGTGATCGTTAACCAGGGAGGCGGAAGCAGGGAGATATTCCCTGATTAGGGTAGGAAAGGATCAGCAACAACAATCACAACAACAACACCCAGTTGTATGCCATCACCTTGTAGAACCATGCAGTGTTTATTTGTTCTTGTCCTTTTTTTTTCTTCATTGATATCAATTCTTGTTGTCTGTGATTTTGTACATAACTTATTTTTGGAAGTGTTTTGAGGTATAAATAGAGTGAGAATGGCAAATATAATTAGCTATAATATTAGGCCTCTTGTAACATATCAATCCAATAATGGAAAAAATGCCTTTTTCTTCACTTCTTTTTACTCAACTTTTTAGATGTTTCTGAAGTGCCACATCAAAAGATATCTTCAGACTAAACATTGATGAATGTAAGAACTCATAATTCTAAGAGTACTACTCATAATTACCCAAAATGATTGGCAAGAATTTTCGTAGTTTTCCCCCTCTCACAAATATATAGTGGTCACCATTAATATTCTGTGAGAAAAAAAGGAGTGTGGAAATTATTATTCAGAATGATTCATTCAGAATTTGAGAGAAGATAATGTAGCATTTTACGAAAAAGGAAATTGCTAATCTAGTGAATTTCGAAAGAGATTGAAGCAGCCAATTAGAGGATGAGGAAGTACCAGAAGACAAGGTTGAATAGAGTGGCAGTTAGAGTCCAGAAAGATAGACATTGAAGTTTGAACAGACTGTAAATGTGACCAAATGAAATGAAATGAATTTGGGGCATGTTATCTGTTAAGTCCTTTTTGCAGTGCAGGAGTTTTTGTGGCTAAATGACAAAACATGGTCCCTTATTGTAGGCTTCTATTTCTATTATTATCATCATCATCTCATCCAAAAAGGTAGGGGCAGGTTATATTTACCTCTGGAGGCTAAATGGCTAAGAGAAACACCTGATCCGTGACTGTTAGGGATCTATACTTTATAGTATACCGTGTTGGATATAACTATATAAGAACAAGATTAGCAAAGCCTTGTTTTAAAACTTAGCACATATGTTAAATCAGCTTTCTATAAAAATAATTTTTTATCTTTCTCAATCTTGCTAAGTCTATGTTGTTTTTTTATAAAAAAAAAGTAGTCCCTACCTTATTCAAGTCTTAAGTTGTGTCTTAAAATACCAAGGCTTAAGTTAATACTTTGCTCAAACTTGTTCATTTTAACGGGAGAAATTTTGTAAGTCTTGTCTTAAGAGTTAAGACGAGTAGAATCCACAGCTGAGTCTTAAGCTCAAAAAGGACAAAACATATTCTAAAAGATATATAGAGTATTTGTAAGTACTTCGTATGATGTTATATATGTATACCGTATAGAGTATTGGGAAAAAATTATTGTAGTTTACCCAAAAAAAACTTGCAAAAAATTTACAATCATGTTGTATTATGGAACTTTAACTGTTATTAACTATATCTAACCTCGTTGACTTAAAAGAGGTCAAACGTCTAAAAACTTTACTGTCCTTTGACTCTCTTTAACCATACCTTTTGAGTTTTACTCAACGCTTGTTCGTTCTTATCGATCTGAATGTGACTGCCTAAAAGCTTGTTTGTTGGTCGGTTACTACTTATGTGTGCTCTATCTTGCTGACTTTATTTTTGTAAAAGTAGCTTGTAATAAAGAGGCTACATTACATTAAAATTGACGTATTTAGAGCATGTTTATTTCAGCTTAAAATTCGTTCAGTTTAGTTCAATTCTTTTATTATTTTGCTATTCATTAATCTTTCATAAATAACTTTCAGTTCAGTTCAGTTCTAATCAGTTCAGTTCAGTTCAGCTATTTTCAGCTAAACTAAACATGCCCTTACACATTTCATCATCAGCTTTTGCCTTAATTAGCTTATTTGATTACTCAATTTGCATAACTCAAGAAGGTGATTGTGGAAAGGAGGAAAGTAATAACGTGCAGCGTTGATATAAATACATAATTTACTACAAGTGCTAAATTTTATGTTAACTTGCTTTTGTTTATCTCAATTTAGTTTAATTTCAATCGAGTTATCTCGAGTCATTTAGGTTGACCAATGTTACTTGCCAGAATGCGAGGTGCATTATCTACTCGTATTATATTTTTGAAATGAGATTTAGTTGGAGATGATGGTCAATTTTACAACTTTTTTGTTGATTCACTTTATTTGAAGTTGATAGTACATAATTAGTACATGATCACATATCAAGCTAACCCTTTTCGGGCCTGTTTACTTCAGCTGAAAATAGCTGAACTGAATTGAAAGTTTTTTATGAAGGATTAATGAGTAGCAAAATAAGAGAAGCGCTGAACTGAACCGAAACGAGCCGATGAGCTGAACTGAATTGAACTGATTTTAAGCTGAAGTAAACAGACCCTTCATGTCCCAAAGTACAAATTTTGTTATTCATTTGAATTTTTGAGATTTGGAGTGAGCTTAAAGGATTACTAATGGATTTTGATTGTAGTCCATACTACAACTTTGTGATAAATTATCGAGTATCAACTATTACACTTCATTGGTTCCAAATTTCCAATAAACATTCACCAAACCTATTGTTTCTAACCAAAGCTAGACTAAGAGTATTATATATCCTATTGTTTTCTAGGCTAAATTGCATGTTTGAAGTTTTCACGATTAAGAGAAAACTACTCCTAAAATAGTTTAGGATGTTTGCATAAAAATTTAAGCAAAAGAATTAAAATAATTACATTTTTTTGTTTAGACAATTTTATTTCTTTTTCTTACAAAGAATTTTAACATAAAATTAGGTAACAAGCTCTTTAAATAGAGAAGTAGAGACTAGAGATTGTTATGCGTAAATGCGCAATGCCTGTTTATTATTTTTGTACAAATTAAATTTTTAGTTTAAACATGACTACATTATGCATATTTCAAATATATAATAATATTAACCTAATCGATCAATTCAAAGCAATCCATACAATGTATAGTTATAGCGATTATTCTAGGTAATTATTGTAACCAAGCAATTAACCACAAGTGCTCAACCACAAATTATACATAAAAATAAACTAAAGATTGCAATCGATTATTCACATACACACAATTAGACACAACACACATACTTATTATAAAATAAAAAATAAAAAAAGGTATGCACACTATGCAAAGTTGGCAAAAATTATGGTTATGATTGCCTTAAACCATGAATCTCTTTGAAGATAACTATTTTAGAATTATAGCTCTCGTGCTTAAGACCATGAGTCTCAGATATAAATGATGAAAGGTGTATTGTTATTTCGCCTTTCTAAAGTCACCTTCAAATTTTAAATAAGCTTTTCGTTCTTTTTTGTTATCGCTATTTGTGATCTTAATTAAAATTATTAAAAAAAAAATTTACTAGAGAACTTGAAATATAGAAAATAAATAGTTATGTGAGATTTAGATTGATTTGTTTCAATGAGTACAATATTATTACTCCAATTTCTTTATATTTTTACTAAGATATTTGTTTTTGAATAATATTTTTCACATATATAAGTTAAATGCAATTGAAAGATAAATGGTTAAAGATATAGATTGACAAAACATAACGAAATAGATTCAATGATAAGCAACATAAAAAGTATATTAAAAAAAATATTATTTAAGAAAGAAATTGATGAATATTCGAAATTATGAGGCAAAAAAATGATATGCCAAAATGCCAACTCATAGTGGTGTGAATGAAAATAGTAAGATATTTTGCGAAGGTGCAAAGTTGCAAACAATTCAAGGCCACAACTAAGGATTCATAATATTGTGTTATGGGGTCCCCAAGCACATAAACTTATTCATAAGTGCTTTGGCTTTTCTTCTTTTGCTTTCTTTCCCTTTCTTCTTTTTTTCCCTTGCTTTTTTCTTAACTTTTTTTTTTTAGAAAATGTGCCCTTTCACTATCATGGTTTTATTAACGGTCCACTCACTTTTATTACTGCGTATTTTTTTTTTTGTATAATAAATATAATTGCAAAATATTAAAAATGAGAAAAAAAAAAAATCACTTTTCTATGTACAGTTTTTTGCCCCTTTCCTTTTGGGCATTTTTGGTTGGAAGCATACAACTAAGTTTGTGGAAGGGAAAGTTCAGGAAACATTCAGCTGAAAAATATCTCATGCCTTTTAAGCTAATCTTATCTTTATTTCATTTGTCTTACTTAGACTTCTCTCCTATATTCCCCTTCAATGGTTTGATGTATCATAAGATATAAAATTTAATTGATTAGGGTAACATGGATTGAAATGATGGTAATAGGTTAGAATGGATTGAATTGAATTAAATTGTATCGGATTGAATTTAGAGTTGTGATACTTGAAGAGAACATAATCTTTATATGATAAACTATAGGTTTATAATGTCATAATCAGTTAGATGATTGAATGAAATTGAACTAAAAATAAGTTAAAAAACAACATCTCTTAAGTTAATGAACCAATCTGTAGATGATGTAAGACAACTCACGCGTAACTCTAGCTAGCAAACTTCTGCCCTCCTAATTTTGCAATTTGTTTATGAATGAAATGATCAAATCAAAGCTTGTTGAGGGTAAGATTATCCTTCTACAAAGGCTTGTGAGGACAAGCTCATTGACCATTTATGTAGGTATGAAAACAAACGACGAAAAGCTAGCCTATTATCCATGTCAACGGGAGAGAATGAAAGCCATCTAATTTGAAAAAATATAAAATAAAATTTCTAGACATAAAGCATTGAAAAAAAAATTGTTGGGATCTTGAAAACCAATCAAGAACATTGATTTTACTGAAAAGTGTTCGTTTGACCTCACGTTGGTAGTCCTTCATTGAGAAAGTTGTGACACGTCTAGATCATAAGCATATAAAAATTGCACTCAATTGTGAGATAGAGTGTATATTAGGTTAGATAAATCAAAAAATTTATTCTTTTTTATTTCGAAAAAGAGAGAAAAAATGACTTGATATAAATAGTTTTAGGACGCTATTGCATCTATCAAATTCGAACTGAATTTAGGATTAAACTTGAATTATCATGTTAATGTGATTATTAGATCACTCTCTTCAGGCAAATGTTCGGGTGTTCATGCGCTATAACTATGCGTTATCAAGGTGAGCTACTAGATAATTTTTTTTATTGCTAAAGTTGAACTATCAATTAGATAATTGATATTAGATTAGGAAATTTTTTATCTATATGTCTATCTATCTTTACGAACTAGACTCCTTCACTATCACCCTCTTCAAAATTTTCTAAAACAATCATTGTAAAACTTTTGTGGTCCTATCAAACTCTTCTCAACCACAAAAAGAAAATTGTCATTTCAACAAACAGTATGAAAATTGAGTGGGGTGAAATAATATTTGGAAGATGCATGGTCACGATATCCACTTATCCAAGATTTTGAGACTCATCGTTCGAAGTTCGAAACCATATCTCCGAATATTTTAACTCAAATAAAATTCAATATTTTATGTCATGAAATAGACACTACGCCCAAAAAGCTAAGATTAAATTTTCAAGATTTAAGAATATTGACCAAATGTTGTACCAACGTTTAAATTAAAAAACTGAGATTTATGGTTCAATATAAAGAGATATCATTAGAATCCATAATACACTCTAGATCAGATACACTTTAAATTTTAATAGATATATTGAGTTGTCAAGGTTTTAATATTTGATAGTGAAATTTTTTATACGAAACTTTAGTTTTTGATAAGCGAAATTCGATTTTCAATGTACACTTAAATTTAAATTAGTATCTAAGTTCGATTTTTACGTAGTTGAAATCCAACAAGTTAATACGATGTTTAGTTGTTTAGATTTACTACACCCAATAGGCAATAGGCCGTGGGATAGATACTAATCTATCATGGAGTTGCATGAACCCTACCACATGAAATCTTGTATTTGTCGCAAAGTAATTTGTAATCCCATTTTACTTGCAAACAAGTCTCACAAATCAAGTTTAAACGACTAACCCATCAAACACTTGGATGGTACTTCACCTTTTAGCTTGACCATAAATTCACATATAATATATTGTCACTATATGCTTCATATCATTTGATTAAAACATGTAAAACATCATTAAACATATGTTATGTCAACAATCAACATAATTGGCATCTTCTCTTAGCGTATGTATGGTGTGCCCAAGTACAACTTTGATAATTTACTTTTTTTTTTTTTTTTTGAGGTAAACTTTGATAAATTACTTTGCAATAGAACATGTATGTCCTCCTTATCCAAAAAGAAAAAATTAAGAGAGAGATACCATTTGCATGTACTAGTAAGAAAAAATCTCACAAAGTCAAAAACTTGAGGTTGAGAAGTCACGAAATTTCGACCAAGTTGTAAATTATGGAGTGAATTTCACAAATTAAATACAAGATACTTGTAGTTCATATATAGTAAAGTCAACGCAAACAAATAACGTTCTTATACAATGAGTCAATGATAGCATTAGTACAACCATGGCCTATTAGAATGGAGAAAATTGGCACAATGTCAACGCCTTTTATTATAAGGGCATGTTAAAAGGTTTCAAACATTATTACTTTGTTTAAGATTTTTTAATAATTTGACTCGTTTAATGTTTAGCAATTAGCACACTTGTAATAAGGGTAGAGGCAAATCAAGCTGATGGCCTAAACAAATTATTAAATTTGGGTTGATTTTGACTCCTTTTTGCTTATTAAATATGCTACAAGCCAACTCACTTTTAAGAACTTCTAAATTGTGGTTATATACAACTATTGGTTATAGTTATCTTTAAGCAAGGACTTTTTTTTATCCGTGACATCCTCCTGTTGGATTAAGGCTTTATCAGTCTATCTACATCGACGAAAGACATTTTACTAAAGACACTAATCACTCTTTCCGGAGAGATGACATAACATTTTCTACGTAAAAGAAAAATGGGTTTTATTAAGGTAGAAACACATTTTAAAAGAAGAATTAACACATATAGAATGATATTAACTTCAAATCTAAGCACCTTTATGTTCAGTCTTATTTCTATCTCTCTTATAATTAGTGCACTAAATCAAGTAAAGGAATATCAGCACGTACATATATCATTGCATCTTTCATTAATAAATGTTTTTCATGAAATACCTTTTGACTAATATTGTTTTCCATCAAACAAACATAGTATAGAGTAAAAACAATTTTTTGGTCCATTGCAAGTAAAAAAGTACCATAATTCTATTAAGTGGATAGCAGGTGGTGGATATTAGAAGTAGAAGCCACGTTGGTGTCCAAATACCCATTGTTAATAATTAAGCAACGTTGATTAATTAATTAGTGCGTCTTTGAAGCCTAACTTTCTTTAATTATTAGTAAAATGGCTTACTACATAATTTGTATTAAGTGTTAAAGGTTTAGTTAGGTTCTTATCAATTAGACAAGATCATTACTTCCCCGTCAAGTCCGCTTGAGATTTGACAACAACAAAAAAAATGATAATTTGATACCTATCGAAATATACAACCGTATTTATTACTCTATTTTATTTACTTGTTACATTTCTATTTTGAGAGTCAAAGTTTATTAAATATTGCACACTTTTGTATAATTAAAGTAAAATCATCATAGTTTCTAAAATAATGTTAACTTTTGGTACAAGAAACATGATTTTGTGCAAAAATAAGTAGAACAATTAGCTAAAAATTAGACTGTAATAAAGATGAGGACCACATAATCATACAATGTTGCACACACTGAAACACAAGACATGATCATCTTGGAACTCAATTCAGAGTTTTTAATGTATCTTACATCCACCTCCGAAATATACTACCGCATTTACTACTACATTTTTATTTTGAGAGTCGAAGTTTATTAAATATCATACACTTTTGTATAATCAAAGTAAAATCATCATAGTTTCTAAAATAATGTTAACTTTTGGTACAAGGAACATGATTTTGTGCAAAAACAAGTAGAACAATTACATAAAGCCTAAAAATTAGACTGTAATAGAGATGAGGACCGCATAATCATACAATATTGCACACACTGAAACACAAGACATGATCATCTTTTTTTATGAACTCAATTCAGAGTTTTTACTGTATCTTACATCCACCTCCATCTGAATCTTCTGCTCGGCGAACATTACCATAAGATGAAATTTCAATAACGTCCATTTCACGGCCTGCAGACATATGTTTCAGAACAGAAAATGTTAGGTGGGGATGGATTCAAACAAGGATTGATACTTGAGAAAACTCGGAGATCACAGGTTCGAGAGTAAACTAAGGGAAGAAACAGAATTTTGTACTACAATAAGCCATAATCATGAAACAAAATTAGAAAAGAAGGCTAAACAACTTTCTCCCAAATTCCGTTACATGGAACTTTCATTATTCAGCATTCAAGATCGTACACAGTAATTAGTCACCATTAGACACAGCTTGTGTCGCACAAGGACATTACCAGATTGGATTACGAGGATAAACTAATTGCAAAGAGCAGAATACCTGAAACTCGGCAATATGAACTCTTTTGTATTAGATCTGCTTTGGATATATCAGTCCGATTCCCCTTTGAGCGATTAACCTTAGCCTAACACAATATAATAATAATAATAACATCATCAATGGGATTAGCAATGGTGAGAAAATTCTGAAGCACTACAACTGTTAAACCTTGTTTGATCTTTCAAACAATGGAAGTAATGAAACAAAATGTGGCACTGTGGTGACGGGCATTAAATGATGAATTGCATACATTTGTTTCAGGAAAAGCATCACATAAAAGAAACTAAGACTCACTTCGTGGCCACATTTAGATCGATCACCACCACTTGGGTAGTACACAGTGATTATTGACCCATAGTCAAAATATGCTAAACCACTATCTAGAGTTGGAAAATCTGACAGTCTCATGTATTGAAATCAAACTGGGCATGAGTAAATCTGTAAGACGCCTCATTTTGTCCTAGGTCTGACCGTCTGAACAACCAATCACAATTGAACAAGTGAGATAGCCTCAAGAATCGTTTATGCTTCATCATGCCAATGCCAATTTTCTCAGGGGTCTGTCCGTCTGAGCAATCAATTAAGTGACATGACATAATGCTCATTAAATTCACAAAGCAACCAGCTACATATAAAAACCATATTCCTCCTCAGCAAGGAATAGATACTTATTTCATGAGAGTCATATTATTTGGAGTACTTTCTGCAAGATATTGGAGTATTTTAAATAATGGAGTACTGCAATAGCATAAGGTAATCCATTGTTCAGTATTTCGTACTGTAACAAGCACAACTAAATATGATGAAGCTTCCCCTGAGCTGTAAAATATTCAATGGTGAAATAACAAAACTAGGTGATAGTCTGTTTCAATCAATCATTAACACATAATGAAAACCCACAAATGACTCAAACAAAATTCCAAGAGAAATCGCAATATCGCCTCTCTATTGCCTCTAAGATATTAATGGTAAATGGAAAAAACAAGTGGAGTGCATAAAGCATAATCAGCTTCTTCGAAATTAAACCCTAAATATGTCAAAGTTCTTTCTGATATCTACTAAGCAACAACCAAAGCATCCGAGGTAAAAAGAATCAAACATTGAAAATGTTTTGAAGAGGTTCATAAAGAAACAAGCTAAGNAAACAAAATTAGAAAAGAAGGCTAAACAACTTTCTCCCAAATTCCGTTACATGGAACTTTCATTATTCAGCATTCAAGATCGTACACAGTAATTAGTCACCATTAGACACAGCTTGTGTCGCACAAGGACATTACCAGATTGGATTACGAGGATAAACTAATTGCAAAGAGCAGAATACCTGAAACTCGGCAATATGAACTCTTTTGTATTAGATCTGCTTTGGATATATCAGTCCGATTCCCCTTTGAGCGATTAACCTTAGCCTAACACAATATAATAATAATAATAACATCATCAATGGGATTAGCAATGGTGAGAAAATTCTGAAGCACTACAACTGTTAAACCTTGTTTGATCTTTCAAACAATGGAAGTAATGAAACAAAATGTGGCACTGTGGTGACGGGCATTAAATGATGAATTGCATACATTTGTTTCAGGAAAAGCATCACATAAAAGAAACTAAGACTCACTTCGTGGCCACATTTAGATCGATCACCACCACTTGGGTAGTACACAGTGATTATTGACCCATAGTCAAAATATGCTAAACCACTATCTAGAGTTGGAAAATCTGACAGTCTCATGTATTGAAATCAAACTGGGCATGAGTAAATCTGTAAGACGCCTCATTTTGTCCTAGGTCTGACCGTCTGAACAACCAATCACAATTGAACAAGTGAGATAGCCTCAAGAATCGTTTATGCTTCATCATGCCAATGCCAATTTTCTCAGGGGTCTGTCCGTCTGAGCAATCAATTAAGTGACATGACATAATGCTCATTAAATTCACAAAGCAACCAGCTACATATAAAAACCATATTCCTCCTCAGCAAGGAATAGATACTTATTTCATGAGAGTCATATTATTTGGAGTACTTTCTGCAAGATATTGGAGTATTTTAAATAATGGAGTACTGCAATAGCATAAGGTAATCCATTGTTCAGTATTTCGTACTGTAACAAGCACAACTAAATATGATGAAGCTTCCCCTGAGCTGTAAAATATTCAATGGTGAAATAACAAAACTAGGTGATAGTCTGTTTCAATCAATCATTAACACATAATGAAAACCCACAAATGACTCAAACAAAATTCCAAGAGAAATCGCAATATCGCCTCTCTATTGCCTCTAAGATATTAATGGTAAATGGAAAAAACAAGTGGAGTGCATAAAGCATAATCAGCTTCTTCGAAATTAAACCCTAAATATGTCAAAGTTCTTTCTGATATCTACTAAGCAACAACCAAAGCATCCGAGGTAAAAAGAATCAAACATTGAAAATGTTTTGAAGAGGTTCATAAAGAAACAAGCTAAGGCAATTTTTTTTTCAATTAATTTTTCCATCAAAAAACCAAAAAAAAAAAAAAAAGCAATGGCAGAAATATCTTCAAGTAATACAGAAAGGCAAAATATCAGATTCAAGGTTCACAAAAATTAAAAGTGTATAATCCCATGAACACAGGAGTATAAAATATACCTGTAAAACTTGACAATTATCCAGAGTACTCTTTCCTCCCTGAAAGTACGAGCATCAAACAAGACAATCAAATACAATCAGCAAGAAACAAACATAGGTTTTTAATTTTAATAGCAAGGTCGATTCTTCAAATGAATCAATAATCTAGACTTCAATCAACCAAATCCGTCCAGCAGTACAATGTACTTATTTCCAATCTGAAAGCAATTTACTCACATAAATTAACTTAGAGTGCATGAGCATATTGGTGGAGACTATTAGCGATCTTCAAACCCATAAGAGATAACATTTTTGGTTCATGTAGCCAACCTCACATGTTGGGTTGATGCTTTGTTTGATTAATTACAATTTATCCTATAGGCAAACATTTTTCAGTGCTAGTTAAAGCAGTTAAGAAATTTTAATTCCAATGAGTGATATCAGATGAGCATGTAGGTTTCAAGAGGAACTTCCCAACTTCAATCAGTGCAACACAAGCCTCAACTCTCGAAGTAGTATAGCCCCCACACAAGTACAAGAGACCATCTTAAGATCACCTTAAATTGTTATACATACAAAATTAATGCCCATGTCACCCTGCTTGATTTGTGAAGTACTGGTTAGTCATCAGTTAGTTATGTGACAAAGACATATTGGTTACTTGGTGAGCCACCTAGTATCATCCTACTTGTCAGGTGAAGCAATATATCACCTTCTGAATAAATCTTTCTATTCAAAAGCAAATCATTAGATCCAAATTCAATGAATTATTATAATCCTAGAAAGTAAATGACATGATGGTTAGCCACCTAGTATTAAAACTAATCAAGGTGGGAAAAATCTTTTGTTATGTCCTCAATTGAGGGGAAAATTATACTTTCATAAGGTCGATATGGGCATAGCCAAAACAGCTATAAGCCGAATATGGATAACTGCTCTAAGTATTAGTCACAAAACACAGTAGTTAATGAGTCTTCTTTAAAGTGCAGAAAGATGCATCCTAGTCCAGGTCATCCAATGCACATGTCAACCCAATCCTAAATTATCATGGGCCAGATAGGGTTGGATAACACATGCTAATAACTAATTATTGTTCTTATTGTTATTCACTTAATAATGCGATGCATTCTAAAAGGAGTAAGAGGAGTGAACATCGCAGTGAGGCAAAGTCATAGAACAGTTTTAGATACTGTAAATTTTCAACGAGAATTGAAAATTTGAAGATAATAGAGCAATTTAAGGGAGGTTTTATATTAAATTTTATGAATAAAGAATGGCAGCAATTAAATTTTTGCACCAAAAATGTCTTTGCTTATTATAGAAAGAAAAGGTAGTACAGGCATATGGCTTTGACTAATTAAAAAGGTCATCAAAGTCTCATCAAGATGTTCTCCTAAATTGAAATTTTGGATTCTTGATCATTTCAGACTCAAAAGATGACACTAGCAATCTACCTTATTCTCATCTAAACACAATGTATGGTGTTCCTCATCCTCTTTATAAATTATAATAATCTCATTTTGTTGCCATTTATGAGGAGTACCTAGTATACCTATTAATGTAGTTCAATAAACAATGAATTACTCGACCAAATTATTTTATAACAAGATTTTATTACTAAAGGACCTCTCTGGATGAATACACGGAATGAGCACCGGTTCATACAGCAGCCCCATATTTTAGGGATTAAGGTTTTGATTATGATGGTAATTTTATTGCCAAAGGATCTTGCAAATAAGGACTTTGAGAGAGAAGCTAACCTTGAACATACAATTATTTGCATTGATTTGAGTCCTATTCAGAATTTGCAGACTTTAGGGGCTTTCACAACAATCAGAATTATTGTAGTATCCCATCAACTTTCTTTCTATAGTAATAGATGTTTGAACACTACAAAGTAGGCAAAACATCACCTAAATTTGGAGTTGTGAATAAAACACATTTGAAATGGGTCAAAATGAAACAAAATCCTTCTTTAGCTCAAAGAGTCCTTCCCAGCATGAAGAGCAATCCAATATTTAGTTCAAAGATTCTTTTTTACTTATGTTGAGTAGTCAAAGTCATACGATCATGATTATATGGTGAGTTTGACTTTTGAAAAAACCAATTGGATTACTTAAATTTGGGCAAGACAAGTTTTCCCCAATCACTTTTTAGGATACATGTCTATGGAATGTTTAAGCAACCCTCATAAATAACTTTTTAGGTAACCCTCACTTCAGATATTGGCCAACTACAGAGAATCAGTGATGTACCCCATGTACCCATGTCCTTGTACAATATGAAAGAGGAGACACTATACATGAAGCTATGTGAAAATTCTAATCTCCAATGATTATTTAGGTGATTTAATTGGTTTCTTAATGAACCATGTCACTAAACATGTTACTCCAACTCTTCAATTCACCTCATGTGCCTGTATTGGACACTTGATCCTTGGACATTATTATGACACTTGGAAACTTAATTATGGACCACAATTTTCATATAATGGCCATGTCCGACACTTGTAGCAGAGTCCAAGTAACATATGGTTCTTCAACGAAAGTTCTATCCCTAAACTGTTCTAAAACCCTGCATTGATAACATATGCGTTAGCTAACCAAACACATACTTTCACTACACCTTGTGCATTTGGTCAGCCGGTAACCAAGAATTGAGCCACATGCCTACAGCTTGCAAGCTACATATGCACAATGAACAGAATCAAGGAAAATTTTGAAGCTAGTAAATACTTCACATTCTGAAGGCTCTAATCAAAAGGAATATTACTCAATGCTCCTCTTGGAGGTTTACTTCAGCATATTTTGTCTTAGCCCCAATAACATGGATTTAATACCCCCCTCCCTCTATTACAATCCAATATCCATCATGTCATTACAGAAATTCACAATCCTCGTTCTCCACCAGGTCAATCACCACCACCAACATTTGATATTCTTGTAATGTAAAACTAATGTAGTTATGTTGCTCATGAAAACTAGACCACTCATCAGAAAAACACCCAAAAGTTATGACTTTCACTTTACCTTTTGTAATAGGTAACCTCTTATAGCAAATAAGCAATAACGCCCTCCAATTATCCTTAATTAGCCAATATATACAGCCCCATGAGTGGAAATTTTCCTCCTTTCTTAATTATTTATGCTGTCTCTTTACATAGCACATTCCTTTCATCCCCACTAAGTTACTTAGTCCTTTCTTAGACACCTTCAACCTTCACACTCTCTCCGTCTCTTCGCACTGGCAATTCCTCAGGCCTCAGCACAGTTTAACAGATTTGCGGAAAAAAAAAATCTAATTTCTTAATGCTGGAATATTCCAATCACATGTTCTTTCTTTAAAAACTCCCGACATCTTCTCATAAAAAATCCATGTCACATGCCATGAAACCAAGTCAACCAAAACCCAAATCTCCATTTCATATATTAGCATTATCCCAATAAACATGATTCAGTCCCAACCAATGAAGGCAGCAAATCAAATATAGGGGAATCATATTTTGGATAAAATGTCAATATAATTTAGCCAAAGATAAACTAAACAATGCCCACTAAAATCTTATCAATCTAATACATACTAATACACCACATGATCACAACAATTGTCTAAATGTGAAGTATGTAATAAGTCAATTTTGTTAGAGTAACAAAGCAAGCTAATTAACAAAATAAAACAATGTGTGCAAAACCTTCTCATCACACAGTCAACTTCAGGACTATCATAAAAATTCAAACTTTACAAATATCAATAAAAATTCAAACTTTGACATTAATTAACCAAACCCATTAAAATTCAACACAAACCCATTAAAATTGAATCAAATTCCATTTAATCAGAGCAACAAAACAAGCAAATTTAAACAATGAGCAAAACCAGCATAACAATTCAAACTTAACAACTAGCATATTATAAAAATTCAAACTTTTAACCCTAATAAAAAAAAACCCACAAAAATTCACCAAAAACCCATCAAAGAAAAATCTCAAAAACATCAATAAAATAAATTAACAAAATTCAAGGGTTTATTGTTTTTTTTTTTTCACCTTAGAGTAAGGAAGAATGTGGTCATAATCATGGCACAAGCAACCAGCACAACCAACAAGCTTCCGAAACACAACATTCCCAAGTGGGTCCCTCCTCCAACGGTCAGGGTCTCTTCCTTTGACTTTGTCTGCTTTTTCCCAACATTTTTGCTTCACACTATAAGGGAAACTTCTAGGGTTGTAATCAGTGATTTTAAGGTCGTCAAATTCAGTGATTAATTCGTCTGTTGTTGTTGTTTGGTGTGAGAGTGAGACTGAAGGTGGTGAGGTTTTTGACCGTTTTGGGGTGATGGTTGTTGTGGTGGTGCGACCTCTGCTTTTTGGGGGAGAAGATTGGGTTCTTTTGTCTTCTCTTTTTGGTCTCATTTTGGTTCAATTTAGTGTGGTTTAGTAGGTCAACATGGCTAGAGTTTACTGCCAAATGGTTTAAGCAACCTCTTCGATTGAAGGCTGGAAGGCTCAATTTTCATGTGGGCCTTATCTCTTGAATAGTAGGACTACGACCAGACGGGTCAGGTCAAGTTAAATTATTGGTATAAGATACGAAGTATATAGTTACATAGTAATATAATATTAAAAATTTGTAGAGATCAATGTAATGTACATGATAGTCACAGTTGTTGTCTTTGATGTTCATTTGCTTGTAAATTCTCAAGAATGAAGAGTAAAGAGGATTACACCAAAGTGATGAATAAATTCAAATGTACAATTGCATATCTTTTGTGGCATTCTCCACATATCTTCATGCAATCGGTATCCTTACATCACTTGTGAGAGATCTCAGGTTCATATCGAAGTATAAACATTAAAAAATTACAAATCCAAGAGAAGTTGGGGGAAAGGGCGCACATAAAGGTATGATCGTATGAGTTTATACATTGCTTCATCCCAAGGCTAGAAGTACCTTTCATAGTAGGGCCTTGATCTACGCCCACATAATTATCATATATGTTAGTAAATAAATATTTCTGCATTGTCTTGCTGTCTAACAATATAATTCGTGCTTTACAATCTTATCCTACTTTCTTCTTGGCAAATATTAATAATGATGAATTTAACTCAATATTTAGTTTATCTAAATCTGTTGATGTTGTCAAACTCTATGAGTTAAAACCAGCTAAACAATACCATCAACAATGATGTTAACTAACAATCTAACAGATTTACTTATATCCTCTATCTCTTGTAGTTGTGTGCATCCAAGCCCTAGGCAACACTACAAAGAACAAGCAAGTTACCAGTTGAACCACCCAAGTCCACTTAAACTCCTTTCTTCAAAACTTAATTTTGGTTTAATTCAATTTAGATTCTTACCTAAATATAATTCAATTCAGTTTAATCCAAAAGAATAGAGGCATACACAAATCGTAAAGATCCAAAAGAATACAAACGTATACCAATACATATATCGTAAGGAGTAGGTATTTCTCCATTGATGTATTCTATACACAACAGTATAAACTAGTCAAAAACTCAATAGAGCCCACAGACAACCTTTCATATTAAGCGGTTTATAATCACCCAACAACAAAAACCTCAAAACAATAACAATAACAATAACAATAACAATATTCCAGTAAAAAAAACACCCATTTCTAAGCTAACTACAAAACTCATCATCAATTCATTATCATCATCACATATTCATATATATCATATGGTAAATTGAAAATCCCCAAAGTTGGGGGAAATTGTGCACCATTAACAACATCAAATATGTCAACCAAAAGCTCAACTATTCAAACCATTTACGACCTTTGTAAGAAGTCTTTTTCATCTGCAATTGCTCAAACTCCACCATCTTCTCAACTTGTTCAGAAACTCTCTTCTCTTCTGGGTATTCATTCATTCTTATTTTCTTTAATTAATTGTTTTATTTCTTTCACATTTAGCTTTTTATGATTGATTTTGCAAATGGGTTATCTTTAATTTGGGTTTTTGTTGCTTGAAAGATTGCATTTTTGTGTCTTTTATTATCTTTGAATTTGATGTTGTAAGAAAAGTTGTTTTCTTGAAAATTTCAATGTTTTGGGAAACCATTGTCATTGAGTTTATTGATTCTTCACTTTTATTTGGTATGATTATTTGGTGCATTATTATGATATATCATGAAGAACTGTTGCAAGTGTATATTGTTTTAAGGTCATTGATGTATGATGTATGATGTATGAAGACTTGAACTTTATCTGCAAATGCTTTACATGATTCTTTGGCCCTATTGATTGATGTTTAATCCAGTTGTGTATATGAATAGTTCAACCAAATGAGCTATCTAATCATGTTATGGCTCCGTTTGTTAGGGTGTAAAACATTTTGAAGTGACAATGGTTTAATGGTGGAAAAACTTTTACAATTGAAAACTCATTTTCATGAAAATTTTCTATTGTTTGGTTGCATGGAAAATGATTTTACATTTAAAGTATTTTCCGTTGTTTGGTGGAAGTGTTGGACTTCAAATCAATTCAATTTTAGGGAAAATGTTTCTGTAAGGAGAAAAATTATTTTTCATCCCATTTTATAGCCAAAACTGTAAAATGGGGAAAACAATTTCGTGGAAAACGTTTTTCACCCGACAGACCTTACAAGCTTGTTTACTTTGCGCAATTATAATTATGAATAGGAATAGATTACCAAGACTTGACAAGGAAAATGGAAACTTTAGCTTATCAACTTCCTTTGTCTACATAACCTGAAATTGGTTACCTGGTTTCCTATGTTTGAAATTAAATAAGTTGGTTAAGATAACTTTGCGATTACTCATATTAATTCATGTCTAGCTGACGCCAAAATTATCTTGGGACTAAGGGCTAAGGCTTTGTTGTTATTGTAAGTTAACTTTAGAGTTTACCACCCTTCGTTAGAGCGGTGTTTTAGCTTCAAGTTATAGTATATATTTAGTATTAACACCTTTCAATCATATGAACAATTTGGTGATTATGTTTTGTTGCCAATATACTTTGTTTTTCTTCTTTAATAAGGAACTCAAAAGTTTTTAGACCTATGTTATATTTGCAATTTGAGAGCAGAAATAGGCTGTAGAGAATGAAATGATGTTCCAGGCTAATCAAGAAAGAGGAATTTAAGCATTAGAGAACTCAAGGGCTCTTATGCCGTGAACCCGTGATAGTGTCTGTCAATTTTATTTTATTGTTAGAAAATGGTTGAATTTCATAAGAATTTGTGATTGGAGAAAGGTAGGTGTTGGAGTTGACTTATAGAGTCTTGTTGTATGGCCATAAGGGTCATTGCTGATTGGTAATGCCATCCCCTCTTGGTTTTAACTATGCCATGTCCTGTGAATGTCCATCCAAACTTTGCTTAAAAGCCAACAACTTAGTTTATTACTCGCTGTAAATGTATAGATAATTCAATGGTAATATTGCTGTTTGAAAAGGTATGACTTCACATAAATTATAGTCATCATCATNTTACTTATATCCTCTATCTCTTGTAGTTGTGTGCATCCAAGCCCTAGGCAACACTACAAAGAACAAGCAAGTTACCAGTTGAACCACCCAAGTCCACTTAAACTCCTTTCTTCAAAACTTAATTTTGGTTTAATTCAATTTAGATTCTTACCTAAATATAATTCAATTCAGTTTAATCCAAAAGAATAGAGGCATACACAAATCGTAAAGATCCAAAAGAATACAAACGTATACCAATACATATATCGTAAGGAGTAGGTATTTCTCCATTGATGTATTCTATACACAACAGTATAAACTAGTCAAAAACTCAATAGAGCCCACAGACAACCTTTCATATTAAGCGGTTTATAATCACCCAACAACAAAAACCTCAAAACAATAACAATAACAATAACAATAACAATATTCCAGTAAAAAAAACACCCATTTCTAAGCTAACTACAAAACTCATCATCAATTCATTATCATCATCACATATTCATATATATCATATGGTAAATTGAAAATCCCCAAAGTTGGGGGAAATTGTGCACCATTAACAACATCAAATATGTCAACCAAAAGCTCAACTATTCAAACCATTTACGACCTTTGTAAGAAGTCTTTTTCATCTGCAATTGCTCAAACTCCACCATCTTCTCAACTTGTTCAGAAACTCTCTTCTCTTCTGGGTATTCATTCATTCTTATTTTCTTTAATTAATTGTTTTATTTCTTTCACATTTAGCTTTTTATGATTGATTTTGCAAATGGGTTATCTTTAATTTGGGTTTTTGTTGCTTGAAAGATTGCATTTTTGTGTCTTTTATTATCTTTGAATTTGATGTTGTAAGAAAAGTTGTTTTCTTGAAAATTTCAATGTTTTGGGAAACCATTGTCATTGAGTTTATTGATTCTTCACTTTTATTTGGTATGATTATTTGGTGCATTATTATGATATATCATGAAGAACTGTTGCAAGTGTATATTGTTTTAAGGTCATTGATGTATGATGTATGATGTATGAAGACTTGAACTTTATCTGCAAATGCTTTACATGATTCTTTGGCCCTATTGATTGATGTTTAATCCAGTTGTGTATATGAATAGTTCAACCAAATGAGCTATCTAATCATGTTATGGCTCCGTTTGTTAGGGTGTAAAACATTTTGAAGTGACAATGGTTTAATGGTGGAAAAACTTTTACAATTGAAAACTCATTTTCATGAAAATTTTCTATTGTTTGGTTGCATGGAAAATGATTTTACATTTAAAGTATTTTCCGTTGTTTGGTGGAAGTGTTGGACTTCAAATCAATTCAATTTTAGGGAAAATGTTTCTGTAAGGAGAAAAATTATTTTTCATCCCATTTTATAGCCAAAACTGTAAAATGGGGAAAACAATTTCGTGGAAAACGTTTTTCACCCGACAGACCTTACAAGCTTGTTTACTTTGCGCAATTATAATTATGAATAGGAATAGATTACCAAGACTTGACAAGGAAAATGGAAACTTTAGCTTATCAACTTCCTTTGTCTACATAACCTGAAATTGGTTACCTGGTTTCCTATGTTTGAAATTAAATAAGTTGGTTAAGATAACTTTGCGATTACTCATATTAATTCATGTCTAGCTGACGCCAAAATTATCTTGGGACTAAGGGCTAAGGCTTTGTTGTTATTGTAAGTTAACTTTAGAGTTTACCACCCTTCGTTAGAGCGGTGTTTTAGCTTCAAGTTATAGTATATATTTAGTATTAACACCTTTCAATCATATGAACAATTTGGTGATTATGTTTTGTTGCCAATATACTTTGTTTTTCTTCTTTAATAAGGAACTCAAAAGTTTTTAGACCTATGTTATATTTGCAATTTGAGAGCAGAAATAGGCTGTAGAGAATGAAATGATGTTCCAGGCTAATCAAGAAAGAGGAATTTAAGCATTAGAGAACTCAAGGGCTCTTATGCCGTGAACCCGTGATAGTGTCTGTCAATTTTATTTTATTGTTAGAAAATGGTTGAATTTCATAAGAATTTGTGATTGGAGAAAGGTAGGTGTTGGAGTTGACTTATAGAGTCTTGTTGTATGGCCATAAGGGTCATTGCTGATTGGTAATGCCATCCCCTCTTGGTTTTAACTATGCCATGTCCTGTGAATGTCCATCCAAACTTTGCTTAAAAGCCAACAACTTAGTTTATTACTCGCTGTAAATGTATAGATAATTCAATGGTAATATTGCTGTTTGAAAAGGTATGACTTCACATAAATTATAGTCATCATCATATCCCAACCTGTCTTCGAGAAAGTAAATTTTACTTCCAAATTCTCTTTCAAACTTATTTTTTTTTTTTTTTTCACGAGAGTGATCTACATTATCAGTTTGAACATTGAGCAGCTCATAACAAACCCAAGAAAAGGATCTGAACTAAATGATAATTTGGTGAAAATTTTAATGCAATAAGCTACTCCGTAATGTAGCTGTATTTAAATTTTCCTCTTCACTTCTCCAACTGTTGTGATTCTTGTGAACAAACTGGTCAGTAGACACTACACAGTATGATGCCTTTCCCAGTTTCTTTCATAAAACTATGTCATGTGCCAGGTGGCAGCTGTTATTTTTTTTGGAGCATATGGATAATACGAATGTTTTTTCATGATTCCTAGCTTTAGAATTGTGATCTGTTTTGTAGATGATGATTGTTTCATTTGCAGACACTCTCACTCCTGCTGATGTTGGTCTGAAAGAGCAGAATGTGGATGATGAACGAGGATATGGTTTTTCTTTGCCAAACCCATTTAACCGAGCACCTAGATGGGCCCAACCTATAACCTATATAGATATCCATGAGTGTGACACTTTTACAGTAATGCAACTTCTCTATCCTCCATTATGCTGATGTGTCATCAACTTTCTGATGCACCTTTAACCTATTTTTGATTACAAATCCATTCAAGCTGCAATTTACAACTTGTTTTTCGCTGTGCATTATGTTTTACTGCTTTTGCTCTGATGCGTCTTTGTTCATCTAGTTCAACTGCATAGAGTATCTCATGTTATTGCACTTTTCTAGATGACTGACTCTTATTTGTGAATCAATACCTTAGCAAATACCTTATGCAAAGAGATAAAGAATTCATAGCAATTAAGTTTAATTAGATAGAAAGGTCTTGCTTTAGCCGACTAGCTAGTAGGTCATTAAATAACTTGAAAGCATTACATCTTTGCCATCTTTCAGATGCTTAGCTAGTTTGCATTGTTTACAGCCAGTCAGCCATTACAAGCATTTTGGTTATAATGTGATATGAACAATGCAGTCCTATACCGCTTTCAGAGTAAAGTATGACTGTTTAATGTTGTATGTAATATTGCTTCATGCTGATGAAGGGTAACTGGAGTGGCAGAAAACCAGGGATTTCATGAATCCAAAATAGCTAGTGAGCTCTTGAACCTTTTCCGTTGTGCATTTTGACGGGGTTAGGCAACTTTTGGGCTTAAGAAAGGAAATGGGAGCCGCTTTTATTCTTGTTTGTTTGTGTTGTTTTTTCATGGATTTTTTAAATTTATTTTGTTGAGGCTATTATGTATAAAATGTGTGACGTTCCCCCTTTGCCTTTTTCTGGAAGACTGAAGCTACTTTGACAGGCTGCAGCTCTTGGCTTTTATGCCTGAGGTTTTCATTACAATTATCAAAATTATAACACAAAAAGATATACGTAGTAATGTTGATTTAGACGTTTATAAGCCTTTTGTATTTTTTTTTGTTTATTTGAATATTTTGGTGAGTTCGTAGAACCATTTTCACTTACTGTGAAATTGTGCTGTATTGTCACTTTGTCATAGAGCTTGGACATATCATATTTTAGGATTCTCCTCATTATTTATCTCCATGGCTTTATTAGTAGTTGTCATTCTCACCTCAATAAGCACTTTTATCTTGAACTGATTATGCAGATGTGCATATTTTGCTTCCCTACATCTGCAGTCATTCCTTTGCATGACCATCCTGGAATGACAGTATTCAGCAAACTTCTGTATGGATCCTTGCATGTGAAGGCCTTTGACTGGGTTGAACCTCCGCAAATTGTGAAGAGCAATGGACCTGAGCACTCTCAAGGTATTTTTATAAGTAATTTAATCACCACAATGTCGAAGGGTCTTTTAATCTTATTGACTGTTGATTAGAACATTGAATTGGGTTTTTTAGAATGAGTTGAAGTTGCATCATGTTAAGTTCTTAACACGTTAGAGCCCCTCACCCCCGTACAGTTGTCTGTTGAATACTTGAATGTACCTGCTGTAAAGTAAGTATGATTGTTACATACTTACATGTGCACCTCAAGAATTTTATTTTAATCTACCCATGTTTCACAGGACTGCTTACTACCACAAATAATTACTTGTACTTGTTAATTTCTGAATTCAGCGAAGTTAACATCAGAACATGTCTATTATATATAACAACCAAATTGTCTTTGGGACAGACCATTCCGGGCAGTAGGAACTAGGGAATAAATCAATATATTGCAGGATTTTGTCAATATCAAAGGAAATTCTAATCTAAGCACCTCTGATTTTGGTTTGTTCTTTGTCATGGGTAGAGATGCTATTGTTGAAAGAATACCCTCTCTAAGCAATACCGTCTTGAATTTAAAAGTATCCTCTAACATCAATACATCACCACTAACTTCATTACAATACTATACTGAACTTTGTATGCAATACCTCTGCTATGAGTGCAGATGCGTATGTTTTTTATTGTTACCTTGGAATTATAATGCCGAATCAACAAAGTAAATCCTACACGTAGGGCACTCAACATCTAACTAGTGGCTAATACCTTTTTCTGTAGCTCCGTTTAATGAAATGTCCACTAGGGGATGTCTGCTTCAGCAATAATATTGTAACTCTGTTATGGGTTAGCTTGTGGATAATAGTAGTTAGGGGGAAATTTTAGGAATAATTAGGGGTATTTTACTATTGAGTAGAAGATAAATCACGATGATTACTATTGAGTGTTTCCTTCAAGGTAAAGGAAAAAAATATATATATTGGAGAGAAAAGGCTTTTTGAATGCCTGGATTATAAGTCTTTTGCTCTATTTTCAAGAATTATCATTTTCAGTCATCATCGTCTTCTTTTGTTTTGTTTTTTAATTGGCCCAAACTATATCAGTCCAACAATTTCGCCTCAATATTCCCTTTCTTTTCTATTATAATTATATCAAATGAGTTAGTCACTTCTTCTCGAGCATTAAGTACTTTCTTTCATCCTCTTACATCAATTTCTGTGAATGTAGACTGAATACCAACAGCTTCAATGATGAAAAGGAGTATCTTAATATGTGACACCAAAGGGCACTTCTGTAACATTTGCATAAGAAAATGTTTGCTTGTTTTGATTTGTTTGGTGAAAGTTTTGTGACTTGCAAAAAAAATAAATATCTATATTAATAATAATAATAAAAAATTTAGTCAGTAGAAGTTTTTGGTTACTGTGAAACAGTGAGGATAAAGGTTTCCATTTTGAGGCCACTTTGCGAGTTTACGGTGTATCTGGGTGATCAAGATCTCTTAAAGGTCAGTAGGGAAAATTGTAGGGAGGTTAAGTTGAGACGACTAACATCTGTAATAACCTGTATGATTGCCCTGCAGGGGTAAAAAAAGGGAGGTGGGTGGTAGCCTGGCAGTCGGTGTTGGGGGTGTTCTTTTTTCTCTTTTTCGGTGTTGGGATTTTTCTTCTTTTTCTTTGGAGGTAAGACGGTGCCTGTGTAGAATGGTATGAGTTTTCATTGGAAACTTTGATGTTAATAAACCAAGCTTTTGGCAATTGATATTAAGTATGTTGTAGTGTTGAAAAATTATTACACACTTACCCCCCTTATCTCTATTCTAGTTTATAAAGGTTAATATAATTCTTTTCCCCGCTTTTCTTGACCGCTATGATATATTGGTATTTACTGAGTATATTTATCCTCACCACTAAAAAAACTGCTTGTGATTTTGATCTTTATTTTTCAGTGAGGTTAGCGAAGTTGTCCATTGACAAAGTTCTGACAGCACCTTGTGGGACCAGAGTTCTATACCCCAGAAGTGGGGGAAACATACATTGCTTCACTGCAGTTAGTGCTTGTGCTATTATTGATATACTCACACCACCTTATGAAGAAGATGCAGGCAGGAAATGCACTTATTATCATGACTATCCATATTCAAGCTTCTGTAAGCTCCTTTATCAGTTTCCTATGATATTCTTTTCTGTTTGTTCATGCCGCCTTACTTGGAAGTCATGCTCAACGACCTTTTAATTTTTGGTATTTCAGCTTCAGAAGGTGCTATAGATGATGGAAAAGAGGAGGAATACGCATGGATTGCTGAGATAGAAGCGCCAAATGTCTATATGCGCCCTGGAGTTTATGCTGGCCCTTTTGTTCACGAGTAACAACTGTGAGCTAATTAACCATTTTCTCTATATATTAGAAACTCGCTTTGAAGTTGATTAGCTCGTGCATGATCTTTGCTTGCTGTACTGTACGGAGGATTCGGTCATTCTTGAAATGTCTCTTCACCACTTTGAGACCGAAACTATGTAGAAAATACAGTAGAGTTCATCCTCCTGTTTTCATGTAGGATAAAATATCTTTCTGTGTATGCTGACAGTTGAAGATAATCAGTACTGAGAAAAAACTTTTCAGTTGTACAAACCTTTATCCTTTTCAGCTCTCAGATAGCTGTTCATAGATTTCTTGATGATGAAATTGTAGTCTGTATAAAATGTTTAGCAAGTGATAATGTTTTCCAATTTCTAATCTTGTTTCATAGTCGTGATGATAGAGTGATTAATGCAAAGTTCATGTTTCATAGACGAGGTCATAGGGCTTGATGATGCGAAGAGCTCAGTTTGTGTTTGGCTAATCACCTTTGTTGAAGTTAGCTTGTAGCTTTTGTGTGAACTGTACATGTTCTGGAACTCAAAATTTGAATATCAGCCCAAAGCCAGTAAAACTCCAATTTTCCACTTATTAAGGTTGCATTTTTTCCCTTTCCTTCTCCACATTTTGAATTTCGGTTGCAAAATTACAATTTGTAGCTATAGAGCCACTGAGAAATTGATGTAGACATGATTCAATTCATAACTACAATCATATATCGCGGAGAATATTAGGCTTTAGCTAAAACAAAATAGTAGATAATTAAAGACAAGGAGAAATAAGAGAGAAATCAATTGGAAAATTAGCAATGAGCATGTCTAATATATATCATCATGATTCATGAAGCATCAAAGAAGCATAACTCAAAGAGTTCTTGGAATCAAACTAAGAAAAGCTAACAAAAAAAAAAAGAAAAAAAAGGGGCCTGCTTTCCCTAATCTCTACATCAATAATATTCTTGCTGAATCCTTCACTCCACCCTAGTGTGTGTCTCGAAACTAGAAGTCGGAGCAGCTTCAGTAGTACTAAGCCTGTTTTTATCATCAACAAATGCGTATTTGCAAGCAAAGAAGCTAAAATAAAAGAAATTCAACACTTCAATGCAAGCAATAATTGTATAGAACAAATCAAGTCTGTTCTTGTTAAGGTCATGTCCACCCAACCAAGCGATTCCATCGTGTCCTTTAGTCACACGATATATAATGTTAGCAATAGCAGCAGCAATGTAACTAGCCATCGACAGACTTATGAAGAAGATTGAACCAGCCATTGATCTCATGTGCTCCGGCATTTGGTTGGTGAAAAACTCCATGATTGTTACTGCAGCAAATGCTTCAGTTAATCCTGTTAGCACAAATTGTGGCACCAAATACCCTATACTAAGTGGTGACACAAATGATGCATGTTTTGCTGCTGCTGCTCGCCTCTTAACCTCGACAATGGCAGCAACTGCCATGGTTAATATTGACATTATGATCCCAATCTGAATCCTTGTTTTTACTGATAATCTGACATTATCTGTCTTCCTGACTCTCTTGGTTAATGGGATGACAACTCGCTCGTATAAGATTATCCAGAGCGAAAGAGCAGCCATCGCAGAGAATCCTATCCATGCTGGTGGGATATTAAAGTTTGGCCCAAACTGACGCTGCATCTGAATTGCTTGTAGCACACCAAATGTGTTTTGTTGGTCCATTGACACAAAGCATAGTATTCCTGTTAACCATATAGGTAAAATTCCAATCACTGATTTTAGTTGCTCCACTTGATGTATACTGCAAAGTCTCCAATTGCTCACTGCAATACCATGTTGGTTTACTTCATTAGGGTGGCTAATCACACAAGCCTTGTCTAACCACTTTAGTCGATTTGATCGATGTAGCTTAGTTAGAGACTCAGCAGTAATGTTGTTGGTATCTAAGTCATTGTCATCATCATCATTATCACCTTCATAAGACATAAGAGGAGGATCATAGAATATAACATGATTAGTATTGTTGCTGCGATCATCCACAGAAACCTTTCTTTTTCGGTATGATGCTACAATGACCTTAACCATGTCAATGAAGATACTGCCTTGAGGTTTCTTGTAAACATAGGTGTGACCACCAATCACGAAAATGATGATCGAGAGTGCAAAACAAATTGTTGGGATTGCGAAACCAATGGTCCAACTGATGTTTGTTTGAATGTAAACAACTGTGGTGAGTGCAACCAATAGAGAAATTGTGAAAGAGAAGTACCACCAGTTGTAGAAACGCGCTAATAAGGCACGGCCTTTCTCAGTTCTTGAGTCGAATTGGTCAGCACCAAAGGCTATGTTGCACGGTCGTATGCAACCTGCACCAATCGCAATGAGTAGGAGGCCTGAAAAAAGAACAGTTAGTTGCCCTGAATTGGGTGGTATGCAGTTCTCATCTGGTTGGCAGCTTGGTGGCCTTAGTTTGGGGATTCCAGCACCTAGGGTCATTGTTCCCATTCCCTGTAACATCACAGCTTAACTTATTTAGTCAATTCACAAGTAAATTAAAATTTTGCTATAAGTAATTGCATAACATAGTCCAACACTCACACAAGTATTATTACTAAATTAAACATGTACCAAGTAACTCAAAATAAGTGATGCACTAATGCATACAACAAGAAGGTAATAAGGTATATAGGTAATGAGTATATAAAAACTAATTCCGTATCATATATATTGGTTGCAATAATTTAACATTATTTATCCTCTCTACTTTATGTTAAATTGTTGCAACTAATATGATACGAAGTAGTCAACAGATACAACTACAATTTTCTTTATATTGTGCCATCTAATCATATGCTATTAATATTTTCTTGGTGTCATGTATTTATGTACATATGTAATCATATGGTTTTATATTGTGTGTCCCCTTTTAGTCAAAAGTCAAAATTAAGTTACAAATTTGACTTTTTTTTTTTCAAATTGTACTCCATCTTAATCGAAAGAAAGGAAGTATTAGACGTATTCTTTTCTAACGATAATTATTTAAATTGATTATATACGACCTATAATGGAGTATTGCGGTTAACAGTGATTTTAAATTACGCATGTCCATTAATCTTACTAAATAGGAAATAATAAAAAATTTCAAATTTGGAAAAACGAAAGAAGTATTAAAATCGTATTCTCATCTATTTTATTTTTAAATCCAAGACTAGTTAAAACTAAGCTTTTATTATTGCACATGATTTGATAATTATATGCTAAAATAAAAGGAAAATGTTGGACAATATAGAACATTTTTTCTCATCAATAAGTTTCATTTTTTGAATTTAAAAAAACATCTTGATTATATGTTTATTATTTGATTCATATTATTTATTTTGTGCTTAAGGTTATATAATTTGTTATTTCACAAAATTATATCTAAATTAATAAACGTATCTCCATTTTTTTAATGGGGTAAAAAAAATTTAGCTTAAGTTATTTTATTGAGTACATCAACAAAATAAATACAAATAATTTATTTTTATAATAATTTATATATAAAATATATACTTTGAAAAATAATTATACACACTTCCGTAAGATTTATTGTAGAGTATATAATTTATAGTTTTCCCTTAAAAAAAATATATACAAAGTAATTTTATAGTTTTTTTATTAAATATACAAATAATCTCCAAAACTAACTTTGATATAATAACACAGAATAATTCTTTTAGTACAAATTTCCTTGTATGAGTGATATGCAATAATTTACGTGGTACTTAATTAGTGGATCAACTATTGAACATTTCAATCATCTCCTCCTAAATTACCCACATTAACTAACAAAAAAATATATAATACTTAAAAAAAAATTGGAAGTATAAAAAGTAAAGCGAAAGAAGAGGCAAAGATTCATACCACCATAGAAAAGATGGAACCAACAAGCAAAGTCCAATATCGACCCATGCAAGCGTCGGAAAGCAAAGCGCCAGGAAGTGTTAAAAAATTGCAAGATCCAGACCATATGTTAACCACATTTATTAAAAATATCCCATCCATGTTGTATTTTGTGCGCAAATACACGGTTATATTTGATATCAAGCTCATTGATGCCAACTTTTCAAACGTCTCATTTGCTGTTCAACATTCATTTTTACCCAAAAATTGTCAATTAGTAATTTAATATATACAACATGCAATATAATCTACAATGAAACTTACTGAAACTCCTACTCTTATATTGGTTCGACGGTTTGAGTCATGTATACACATGCTGACACACGATAGGTGTTAATGTATTGAGCTACACACTTAAACATGTGTGATTTATATATTCGACCTTAGCTTATACGTGAGTACGTGACATGGTCCTAATTAACTTAACACCTTATTAGGAGGTGTGTTCGTATAATGAATGAATGAAAGCTACCATGTTAGAGATTTAATGGAATTAAGCGCGAATGATTATCAAGATTAGAGCAAAAAATAGAAAGATAAATAAATTTACTTTACCTAGAATATACTTTACAGCTCTCCAACCTCCTCTATTCTTCTTCTTCCTCCTCCTCCCCCTATTAGATGTAATTGAAGAAATGTGATCATCTCCGTTCTCTATATCTCTTCCTTCTAAGACCATTGTTAATGGGGATATTAAGTCTTCTGAAATAATTAAAAAATGATTAAGAGACTCAGAGAAAGTGATTAGAGGAAAATATATAATATTATGAATTGAAGGAGATAAGATTTTGAGTTGTTAATGTACAGAAATGTTTTTCTTTTAATATACCTTGGACTTTAGAGGAAGGTTTATGGGATCCAAGATTTCCGCATAATTATCAAACTAACTACTTGTATGAGCACAAAAAAAAAATAATAATAAAAAAAAAAAATGAAATACTCCGTAAATAAATTACTTATTACTTGTACAAAATCCAACATTGTATAATTTAATTACATACTACTACTGACATGTCGAATTAATAAGCTAATTAAGACACTAATTATAATATTTAATAATTACGTTGGTAAAGTGAGATACTTTTGTTGAAATAATGCCCTATAAATAAGTAGTTTGTTACGCTATTATAGGTAAGAAAATTAATTAAGAATTACGTTGTAGAAGGAAGCAAATGTAGTCAAATATCATAGGATTCCAACCAAAATATCGTATTTGTTGTTTAGTGGTTGATTGTCAACGTCAATATTCTAACGACATTGATTAAAATCAGGGGAGTTGAATCCTCCATTTTGCATCTGTAAGTATATAATACGAAGTACTCCGTACGTACTACAGATGCTTCATGCAGTCATGCTATTCATAGTAATATCTTACATCACTAAGGTATTACTGTATGTAGTAAGTATATGTTCAATGCATGTAATTATATAATACTTAGAGCCTTGTAAAATTAGATTTTTTTTTTTTTGGTTTGGTGACTTAGCTAGTGAACAATGGACATAGCTAATTTTTACAGTTTTGCACACATCATGATGTCTAGCTATCGATCACGGCACATTTTTGGTGAAAGTCGGGGAGGCTTACCTGGTTCAATGCTAATGGAGATTTATCCATTTTCTAGTCAACGACCGTAGCAAATTAAACAAATATTAGAAATAGATTCACGTGGTGATTTTTTTTTTCTCTACACTTCTATAATATTTAATGACAATTTTTGCACGTATTAGGGAATTTCTTTCAAAGACTATTACAATGCTAATGAAGAATTAGGCGGCGTTATCTTTTAAATTTACAACAAAACAAACATGTTATTTATACTTTTATAGATGCATTATTTATGATTAGATCATTGTATGTTTATAACATTCCTCAAAGGTTTGGCGATTAGTACATAAAAAGTCATTCTGCTATTGATTTGTAGAGATCTACCTAGCTTAGTAAATGAATTAGTCACGGACACCTAATTTAGTTTCATATACGTTATGTGGAAAAACTCAATGATTTTTAAGAAGAAGAAAAAAAGAGGCTCTCTTTGGATTTTGGCTTTGTAATAGTTTTTAGCTTTTTCAGTTAGTCAAATGTTAAAAAAAATTGTTTAGATTTTTGGCTTATTTGACTAGTTAATAAGCTAGCTTTTATTACAAACCAAAAGTACCAAGAGCAGCATTTTACAACTAGCTTTAGGCTTTTTAATATAATTCATATTTTTTAATTATTAATATCGAATGATAAATAAATAATTATTATTAATAATAAATTATTTGATTCTTAATTCTTAATAATAATTAATATAATTATAACTAATATATAGTTTAGTTTTTATTTAAATAATGAATTATTAAATATTTATAAATTAATAAATAATTATTATTTATTAAATTACAATTAAATATTGATTAATTACTATCAAATTAATAATTAATAATAATATTATTAATAAATATAATACAGAGAGCCAACAACAATGTAATTTATGTTAATTCTAACTCTATATATATATATATATATATTAACTTTTTTTGTAAAATTAATTATAGTTATATTTTGATTAATTATATAATTTATAGTTCTTTAAAATAATACAGACAACCTCCAAATTTATATTGAACAGTTACCTACATTTAAAATAAATAATTTACTTTCAATACTAATAATTAATTTTTACTTTTGTATGTTGTGCATTGCATGAATATTATACTATAAACAAATACCCATTTGTAAGACATTGAGTTAGATATTAAATGCCGACAACCGTTCCGGAGTACTTAACTTCAATATTCAATCACAAACCTTAATAACTTTATGGGCAGGATGTCAAGTCTCTCACCATAAATAATTTATTAATATTTGATGATGGTTTATCTATTTAAATAATGTAAAAAAAATCAAAAAATTATCTATTTAAATAATGTAACAAAATCGAACTTTAAGTTCCCCTTGCAATTACCTTAAAAAAAATGAAAAAAATAAAAAAAAAACTGAGAAAGAGCGATGCTTTACGTCAAGGGCTAAAAGTCTAAAACTGTGGAAACAATGTTAAAACGAAGTACATAAAGGAAATCAGCATACATCTGTAATGAAACCAGTAAAATAACAAATCAACATCAACAAACTGATAGCGAAGCAAACATAGTAAGCCTAAGGCATACTACTTAGAAGTCCCTTGAAAGGCCTTGTTGATGTCACTGTGTATAGCATCAAACATATACATATATGAGGTTGTTCATGAATCATCTTCTCTTCTAGTATCTCAATAGCTAGTTTTGCTAGTTTATGTGCCACCATGTTTCCTTTTCGTTTGATGCGTAAAACTTGGACTTCCCAATTGATGCCTAACTCGTTCAACCTTGTTTATTTTTTGAGCTTTAGCTTATAAGTAAACGAGCTTTACACATTTTTTAATAATCTTATTGCTAACTATGAGGGAAGTCAGTTATCGTTAAAGGTATAAATTGATTAGCTAAATATAGCTTATTTTGTGATAGCCACTATAAATTTGAATTATACAATTTTTAAAAAAACTAGAGGTCATGTAATTTAATCTTGATCGAGCTTTGAACGAGCCATATGTATATAGCAAGTTAAATGAGCTAATAAATGAACATGAATGAGTTATTCATGAGCCCAATGAGCCGAATAATAACTTGTTCTAAGAAAATGTTGTTTATTAATTGAGCTTTAAAAATTTTGCTCTGGCTCATTATTACATATGAACAAGCTTTAACCGAGTTTTTACCAAAATTTGTTCACAAGCTATTCACAAGTGTATCGACTCGTTGACAACCCTATATTTTTCTATTATTATTGATCTCTTACAAGGAAAGATTTAAAAAAAATATTAATATCATTAAAGATATATATGATGGGGTTAGCACGAGTTTACATACTAGCGTCGGGAAAACAAAAGGGTTCCTAATCACAATTGGTGTTTATCAAGGTTCTACACTTGGTTCTTTTCTTTTTGTCATAATTATGGACGAATTGACAAGTTCAATTCAAGATGGCACCCCTTAGTACATGTTGTTTGTAGATGATATTGTGTTGGTCGATGAATGGAAAGAAGCACCAGAAAGTAAGATGAAAATTATGGCGAAGAACGTTGGAATCACGGGATTTTAAGTTGAGTACAAGTAAATCGGAATATATGGAGTTTGTATTCAGTAGGAGAAGGAACAAGATGGTAAGCCCAATTAGTTTGGATGGAAAGAGTGTCCAATGTTTAGATTTCTTTTGGTATTTAAGATCCATTATCCAATAGGAATATAGGATGGTAAATTGAAGAGTTGTGACCAAATCGGGTTGGTTGAAGTGGAAGAGAGCTTTTGATTTTTTATGTGACCGGGGAACGGAAAAGTTTATCGCACATCCATTAGACTAACGCTTTGTTTTAGTAACCGAATGTTGTGCTTTGAAATATTGTCACATCCATTAGATGAGTGTGGCAGAGATGTGTATGCTACATTGGACGTGTGCGCACATAAGAAAGGACAAAATACGGGATGAAGTAATTAGGAGAAGTTGAGGGTTGCTTCTATTGATGGTTTGGTCACATAAGACGAAGACTGAGTAACGCTCCAAGAAGATTGGAAGGGAGACAACAAAAGGAACGGGAGAGAGGTAGAGGAGGCAAGCCCAACTAATCTTTGAGTAGTGGTCAAAGAGAGGGCGAAGTGGGCAATAGGAGAAGTTTCACTTTATTCAAGAATCATTCTCCTAGCTCTTCAGGCGGGAAAACGTAGAATTATTCTAGTTAGCTAGAGAAAAGCCGGACAGAGAATAAGGGCAAGTAGGTAGTCCCTTAGTTACAGACATTAACGGCTAAGAGTCGAAGAATGGCTGGAAATAATCGAGTCCGTAGGTAGACCCCTAAATACTAGTCAATCTCATTCGATAAAGAAAAGTAACAAATATCTAATAAGACCGTTTTACAGTAAGACTATCAACTATTTATGGTTTTCCTTAACTATTGGGTTTATTATTTTAATCAATATATTTTTTTCTAGAAATTTAATGGTCTTATCAAATAAGACTGTATAAAATTTTTGTATAAGAAAAGGTACCAAAACAAACTTGGAGAAATTAATTCGGTGGGAGGAAAATGACTTACACGAATGACTTTTGCGACTTCCCATATTAATTTATATCTAGCCGATCTTAAATTAATTTGGTGACTAGGTTATGTTGTATTATTGATCTCTTATCATCAATTCTACCCTATAGTCCATGCAACAAATATAATCACAAACGCTAATCAATCATCATTAACCTTCTAAATTTCCATCTCTAAACTCAAAATTAACAGCGCATAATCATTCTAACACCCCCCGATTCTGTTGCTGTTATCTCCGTAATCACAGCTCTGCCTCTTTCTCTTTCCTCGTTTTTTCCCCATCTTCCTTACTTTCTTTAAAATTATCCCTTTTTTGGGTTTCTAATTTTTCATTTCCCCTTTTTCTGGGTTTTTTTTTCCCATTTTTGGCCATCTTGCTATGGTATGTTCTATTTTTTTCCAAACTTTTGTCAATTTTTGCAATTTTTCCTTTTCTGGGTTTTCTCTTATTCATCTTCTTGCATCTGGGTTTCTTCTGTTTTTACCTTCTTAATTACTATGATTATGACAATTATTATGATGATAATTATGATGCAATTTCTTTCATTGTTTTCGGTCAACTTACTGGCTTAAATCATGCCAATTTAGCTAAAGTTTCGTACTTTAGTCTGTCTGTTCGTTACACGGTTTAGCCGGTAACTTTTGACAAAAAAACAAAAAAAATTGAACTTTTCTACCTAGTAAGAAATGTGTCACGTTAAAAGTGATCACGTTTGGGTTAAAAGTTATGATTTTTTTGCCAAAAGTTACCGTGATGGAAAATTTTGCTTTTGTTTTTGTGGGTAAGAACAATGAACCTATGATTATAATGCTGTAATGATTTTTGAGTATCATGTAAAATTTAGTCTAAAATCTTATAGAATTACATATTTTGCAAGAATTGAGACAATTATGTTGAGAAATGATGCTAATGTTTACCAAATTTTGTGTGTTTTTAGAAGGCCTAAAACTAAAAAAAAAAAAAAAAAA
>PYUH01000078.1:1901024-1921825 GCA_016808085.1 Suaeda aralocaspica
CATTTGCAAAAGTGATTGGGCTGACCGGTATTGGGCCTGAGAGCATATGGTAATCAAAAAAAAAAAAAAAAAAACCATTTGCAAAAGTTGATTGGGCTGAGGTAATTTGGCCTGAGAGCATATGGTAAATCAGCTTGAAGAATGGGAAGGGTTAAATTAAAGATTAAAAGATTGGAAAGTAGTAGCAATCGTCAAGTAACCTACTCGAAAAGGCGAACCGGAATCATTAAAAAAGCTAAGGAGTTGGCCATTTTGTGTGACATTGACATAGTATTGCTCATGTTCTCTCCTACAGGGAAGCCTACATTGTTCCGTGGAGAACGCAGGTATAATACATTTGCTAAGCATTATGTAATGAATTTTGGTTTGTTTAGACTAGTATTTATATTGCATCAATGTTTGTATGTATTATGTAGTTTTATAGATGATGTCTTGTTTGATACTTGATCATATTGTAAGTAGTGTAAGCTGTGCCTTACTTTAGCGGAGAAGATATAGAACTAATAAGGTGCATTTAAAATTATGTGTGCTAGATTAGTTACTTGAATGAAGAAAGAATTATTATGTGAGTAAGATTATAATATCCACATGTATTTATTTCGAATTTTTTCCCTAGACTCTCTTGTTATATTCCTATGCACGAATCGCTTTCTAGTGCCTTCCCTCACTTTGTGTGCATGAAGAGGTTTCATTGACTTGCAAAGTAGTTAATTCAAATGTAAAGTTGATGATAGTTCTGTGATTTATCAACTATACAATCAATTAGCTGAGTCTATATTATTAATATGATTCTGAAGTCTTATCATGTATTTTCAGCAACCTTGAACAGGTCATCACCAAGTTTTCTCAACTAACTCCACAAGAAAGGGCAAAAAGGTTTGAATCCATTTTGTGAGTTTTGCATAATTTTGAGGTTTTGATTATCAAGCTGTTTCTCAATTCGGCTTTTTTTTGTTGTTGTTGTTGTTGTGACAGGAAATTGGAGAGTCTTGAGGTAAGAATTTTTCGTCAAGTGTCAATCTCGCTCTAGTTGTCTTCTGCATTGAAGGCTGCCTTTTATTATGTTCGTCAGCTGTGCATTTCTTTTTTTCCTTTTGTTTTATTCAGCTCTTTATGCATAGGCACTGAAGAAAACTTTTAAGAAGTGTGACCATGACGTGAATATAGAAGAATTCATTTCTTCGAGGTATGCAATCGTTAATTTGGTATATCTTCATTTAGGACCAACCTTGCCAGTATCTGATGTTTTGTTCTTTTCTCTTGCAGCAGTCAAACAGCTGAGGTATAGTTAGTTTTTGGTTCACTTGGTGAATGATTTATACAAGTCCTAGTCCTTTCTTTGTGCTTAATGTGCTCAATGGCATTTCAACAGGAACTGGCTAACCAAGCGGCACTACTGCAAGCTCAAATTACAGAAGCACATAAGCGACTGAGGTGATCCTTTGGCTTTGACTGTACCTTTTTTTTCTTTTGCTTTTTTTAGGCATTTTACAGTATTAAGTTCAAGTGCTACAGCGTGCTATACCAATATACCATATGCTTATAGAATTATAGTTGTACCTTTTCCTTTCTCATCGACTGTTGAGTTGTTGATGCATAAGCATATTACTGTGTCATTGATCTAATTTGATGCTTCTTAGTAAGCGCTAGATGCATAACCATATTACTGTTGAGTTCCTCTTCTATTTGATTCTAGCAGTGTGGGGTTTTCATATTATTTTTAATGATCAGAAGAAATATATGGCACTGTTTTATCAATTTGGAAAGTTTGATGCTGTTTTGATGTCTGAAGTCTGCGGAAACCTCTTTTTCCTTTTATTTTTTCCGATGAATTATGTCTTGGCATGCAGCAAACATATTGGTGTGCTGCATATTTTGGTCTTTTTAGAAAGGAAATGAAAAGTAATTCTATAACCTCAAATGTGCCTACAATTTTGGATCTACATCAGTGTTATGCTAAACATAATCATGTTGCCATTCTGTTAAATATGGCATTATTTGCCGTGCATATTTTTATTTCATAACGTCATCATACTTCTGTTGGACAGCTGTTGGAGTAATCCTGATAAGATTGATAGTGTGGAACAACTACGGCAGATGGAAAACTCCTTGAAAGAATCACTCAATCAAATTCGTTTGCACAAGGTATAGAATTTTAGATTAGTTGTGCTTGTATTTTGTTTTGAATTTGCTTTTCTTCATTCTTTTCTACAATTTTCTGCTTATTGGAGGGTGTGGTTTGATGAGTGAGAGTTTTGTCATGCCAGCAAATACATACCTTGTACTAGTCCGGAAAATTATTGCCGAAGGTTTTTTCTTACAATTAAGTTTATCTAGCTAACCTTTATCAGAAATGGAAAAAAATAATTCGTGGTGAGTAAAGATAATGCTCTAATGATCAAGACCTAAAATTTGCTTTAAATTATTACTAATCTTATTGAAAGGCCATGACTAATGCTATGCAGCGTATATGCAAACTGTCAATTGTCGATGACTAATGTCTGAAATTTTCTCCTATCAGGAAAACATTGGAAAACACCAGCTTATGTCTCTCGATTGCAGTAACCATGTAAGTAACTAATCCATGTACAAAACTTTCTTTTCCTCGCTAACATACTTTCTTAAGCACTATCTATGGCTGAATTTACAATCAGTCTTTATATTTCAGTTCCAGAACGGAATGCATATGCCTTTAATGATGGGTGGTCTGCAAGAATGTCAGCCTCTATCATGGCTTTCGAGTAATGATAATCAACAACTGATGTTGCCTGACGAATCAAATTATTTGCCACATAGGTAAGAACACCCCATTTCATGTGTTTCTCTAGTATCTAAGAAAGAGTTTTTATTCTTTTTGGTGTTATAAGTTGCAACAACAATAACTTGCTCAGTTCTTTTTAGCAGTAGTATTCCTCTCTTCTTCCCTTTTCCTCTGTAAAAAGGAATCTAGTGCAATAATGTTCTGTGTCGATGGCTTTTAGGGATATGAAGTGCACTGCTGAAGCTTCTATCCCTGGAAATTTTGGATACTATGGCGATGTAAAAACAGATATGGCAAACCTCAGACAATGTGAGAATGTAAGACAGGAATGTGGGAGTTTAAATGAGCTGACTACAAATGCATGCATGGGAGTACAAATTGGTGAGCAGTACCCATACTCCCCACCATATGCAAACATTAATCTGCCTGATGAGAAGAAAGTGATGCCAGATAACTGCGTCAATTTCCAAGGCAGCCCAATGGAGTACCAGATTCCTGGTCATTTTGATTTGTCCAGGTCAATTTATGATACAAGACCTCAACCATGGGTTCCAGCAGCCCTGCCGTGTTCCATTCCCATGTTTAATGAGAATTCATACCAACAGGTTGGTTTTCAAACGTGTCTGATTTTCTATTTGCTGATTCCATGTCTGATATCTTGATCTTTGCCATTCTTTTCTAGGTTACATGTTAAAAGAGTTTCATTAGTGCTTTTCGATAATGCGGTCTTAAGAATTATCTTCGAGCTCAAATGCTGTCATATGGCCTCCTCTGGTGTGTCTTCATAAAGTTCCTTATCTAGTAATCTATATTCATCCTTTTTCCTAAACAACTAATTTCTGTCTATTATGGAAAAAAAAAATGTCACTTTGCAAAGTCACATAATTCACTATGCTGCCTTGCCACTGAAAAAAAAAAAAAAAATCAAGGTACATGTGCCACAGGGAATAGACTAGCAGGAGTGCCATCATAACACCCCCGTGGCCACATCAAATGTGTTGATGATAATGTCCTACGGCGTTGGACCTTAGTTATAGCTTAAACTAGCTCATCAATTTGCAAATCTTTTTCTCTGATTTCCAATCACTCACTTGACTTCATATTCTGTGCTATACTACATTCTCAACTCATGGTAACAAAAACAGTAGACCGACAATGTGTGTATTTATGGGCGAACCATCTTTCAAGGGCCAGGCAGCTCAGTTTTTGACAGGACTTGAAAGTTGAAATCATGTGGTTTGTTTCGATTCGATAGAAGGATTTGGAGGCTTGAGAAAGGAAGGGAAAAGAGAGAAAGGGGTTTATTGTCTATTACAATATGTGAATATATAGACAGTTATGGTGTTCAATAGGAAAGTATGGATGAAGAGGATTTCTCTTGGGATTAAAGCTTTGTTGTTGTTTTGTATAGTGATAGAGCTGAGAAATGGAAAGGAACAGAATTGGAGAGAGTTTTATTCCCCCTTCTGATAATATACCAAAGCCTTCTATTGTTGAAAAGAATTAAGAGGGAATTTGCAAGCTTACTCCTTCCTTACCCTCATATCCGTTTCTCATCCCTCGACACACAATCATTTTATGCTTAGTGACAGTCTTAGAGAAAAGGGAAAGGGAGAGGGAAAAGAAAGGTAGGTAAGGGGAGAGAATGAGTGAGGTTCCTTTCTTTTCTAAATTATTACAACATGCAAAGTTTTTTTTTTTTTTTTCCTGAAAGGGGGGAGTTAAATGGATCCATCAGTTTTTTTCCATTCCATTATCTATCCCCGTGTTCAAAATAACATGAAACAAATGTCTCGCTTTTTCCCTTCCTTTGCCTTCAACTCTCCTCATCATAATATACTATTCCCGTATGGTTAAATTTTGTGGATATGAGAGCATAGGGTGAGGGAGGTGGGAAGGGTAAAGGAATGTTCTAATTGTGCCGTCCATCTTACCCTAGTAAGGAGTAAAGATCCCTCCTTTCCCTTCTCTATAGTATATGGAAGCACACAGTAATGATTTGAAGTTGATTAACCATTAACATACTTTATTAGCAAGCTTACTGGTACTTGGTTGCCTGTGTGGCTGTGCTCGAACATAGATATTTCTCTGGGAGTATAGATTTGATCCTGGCATATTCGAATGTTGTGTTTGAGTTTCTTTGTTTTCTTTTAGTTCGACTGTTCACATATATGTAACCTTTATCTAACATGTTTGTTAGTTTCTGTAATTGTAAGACAAACTGATTGACAGTTCTTAAAATAGCATCTTAATCTGAGAATACTCAATCATGGTGAAGTAAAAAAGACCAACAAAAACAAGATGAACAAATAAATGTTTAGATTTTATTTGCAGTAATTGTCTTGTTTTTTGTATCTAGACTAGATGATCTGCTTGACCAGCTAAAATCTATTTTCCCTTTCTGCAGCCTAACTAATGATGGCGAGGTCCTTGCTCATCTACTACCCAAAGAAGAATACTTTGCGTGGTTATACAAACATAAATCCGCCATGAATGGCAATTGTGCACGGTGGAGCATTAAAGCCAACAGAAAAAAATTAATTTTGTGTTTGGTATAAAACGTTCGAGAGTCATCTGGCTACCATAACTTTTAATGTATAGTATGTATGTATAGATAGAATAGGTGGATACATATAGCCATTCTTTTACACTAACTGTGAATAGGGTTATTTTCTCCTTTAACCCATTTTTTTGGTATTCCCTCCCAATATCTGGGTAATTTTGGCGAAGTTCCTTGAGTCTGATCCTGTAAATTAGTACCCTGCACTCTGCAGAAATCCCTGTAACGTTGAATCTATACTCGGAATCACATAATTTATTTGATATTACGTGTAGTCATCATTCTGCTAATAAGCGCTAACGGTATTGCTAACTTGCTAACTGTGAGAGCAATAAACATATCATACATGATACCAAGATTCATGAAAGGTAGGATTGGTAAAAATAGAAGTGCCAAACTTTGGTTGCTCTGTACATTAAAACTCTTAACAATTACTTTAGAAACTCAATATCATATAGTCCACAAAAGATTGATGCTTACACAAGAACTATGACAAAGCTTTCCCTTCTAATTTAGTTACCGACCAATGTTTGGATAATGGTGTTGTGCCATGGGTCTGACAGGTGCTGCAGAAGGTTGTCGAAAGGCCCTTGTTTAGTCACATTGTGCTGCACAATGAATCCTAAGAACGCCAACATAGCCAATCTCCCTGTGAAACACATAACACACTTATCAGCTCTCAAATGTTGAACAAACGAGCAATAACACGGAATAATCCTACTGTCTGTGGAAAGTGTCTCAAAAGAGCGAGACTTCAATAGCTAATGTTAGGCCTTGTTCTTTTGAACTTCATTTTTATAGCTAATAAACATTACTGTATCGAAGTCAACAGTCAATCAATGTTAACATAATTGTGAGCATATAATTCTGAGGAATTTGACGAAAATAACATACCATTAGCAAGTTCCTTTTCCTTAGCCTCAGTTGTAGGAGCAAAGTTAAGAGGGTTGAAGATGCCACCAGGGTAACCAACTTCGTTAGGAGGCAGGCTGTATTGCTTAAAGATAGGGTCTTGGTTAACACTTCCCGGGTTCTTAATATCTTGCCATCTCCTTATCTCCACGTAATGGAACAAAATGAATTCGATCACAAACAAAGTTGACGATGAAGCAAAGTACTCTTCTTTCCCTGCATCATACCATTTCGGAACGTTGAGGATTCCGAACTTGGTGAACACCTCTGGTAGCAGCATTCCTGCTACTCCGAGCATTGCCCATCGCCCATTCACAAGCTCGGCTTGCACGAACCACTTCAAGTTCTCTGGGTCCTCTGCTAGTCCCAAGGGATCAAATCCATTGTCACCTGGAAGACTGTTTCATATCCACAAATTGATCACTATAGTGTCATCTTCTTGTATTGTACAATTGTAAATTAAATCACAATGATCGTATTTCAGCTTCATTCTTAGACATTATTTGCCACGAGAGACTCAATGTAATTAATCCAAGTAAGGCTGTCCTGATAGGTAATACCCAGGTTTGGACAGTATATTTTCAGCCCGAATCATGGCCCGGTCTAGGCTTATCGGCCTAAATATTTAAACTAACAGATCCAATAAACATATCCGATGGTTAGAATAATTAGACTCATATTCATAATGATCACGATCATGATCATAACACAAGTACTTAATTTCCTAAATCAGTTCATATACATACATATTGTATCTTGAAAATAATATGATCTTATTAAACCAAATGAAGTCACACACTCAGTCACGTACTCACACACCTACATATGTATTATGTATTTAGTACGGAGTTATATCTTAAATTAAAGCGGAAGCCAATAAAACTAGTTTTTTGCACTATTAATTATATTGAATTACTTGGACAAGTAAAAAGTCTTAGTGAGCAGTTAAAAACTTGAGCTAAAAATCCGAGCAGTATTACCTAGTTCATAATAATTAAATTTGCATTAAATGAATTACGTACTCCGTATAATGTAAGAGTGTACATACCTGCCAGTAAGATAGGCAGGAGAAGCCAAACCAGGCAACCACTCTCCCTTCTTAGCTTCAACCTTAAAACTACCAAATGATGAAGTTGTTGACGTTGTTGGCATTTTAACAACACTTCTCTTGTTAAGTTTTCCAGGAACACCCGTCAAAAACCTCGATTTCGACGCGCATGGTCGAAATCCTGCTATGGATGCTTGTGTTGTTACTGCTGCCATTTTTTTTATCAATTAATAAGTTTTTACTTAATCAAAATTTCATTCAAATGATAAAAAATATATATATATATATTCTAAGGAAGGAAGAGTGTAACTAATAATAATGTTGTAACAAAGTTGATAGCTTTGTTTTAAGTGTTACACACTTTCTTGTATTTTCATTTCCATGCAACTTATTTTGTGGCTCATGTTTTAAGTGAGTTGGATTTTTTTAATGGGGTGTGATCTAACGGTTGTGATTAAGTTTGAGAAGTGGAGATTAACCAATTAGAAGTGGGTGATGATATCCTTATCTAATGCCATTATCCATATCTTTTGCTTTGTTATTGTTGGTTCTTATGTGATGACATGGGTCCATTCTATGTGCCACGTTGGAAGATTTTTGCCTAATTGGAATCTTAGTTATCCATTTAGATTGTGACAGCTGGTAGGTTGTATTATTCTCTTACCATGTTATATGTGAGAAGATAAATCATATTTGGATTAAAGTTTGTAGAGTATTGGGACTAAATCTTTGTTGTTGTTGATTAAAGTTTGTAGTGTATCAGCTTAACTTCAAGAAAATGAAAATGATTTACGTGTACAATAATTAGGTCTGACTTCATGAGTAAATTACTTACTAAATCACTTTTATGGTTTCACTATTTGTTCAAATTTTTTTTAGCAAAAGAAAATTGCACCATCAAATTAAAGCCAATATGGAGTAATTAACTTCCAAACTAAAACATTATGTAAAAATAATACTCCTTAGGTTAAGTTGTTAAGAGAATTGAATGTGTTATGTCAAACTCATTTTATCAAATCTTAGTTATGGCCAGTCGATTCGACATTTGATTATTATGTGATACACTTTTTGTTTTAATTGTAAATCATAAACTTGTGATTATACAATGCTTGTACACTTTTGATTATGTCAACATATTACGATTGTGTCCTCTTCACAAATTAAATAGTGAATGAATAGGAAAAAAATGAATCGAATGAATTGTATTAGATTTGAAAGGATTATATTATAAAGGTTGAATTAGATTGAAACTTAACAAAACTGATTGAAATGAATTACAATTTCTTAAAAAAAGACAACGCATCCCAATTACGAGATAATCATAAGTTATTATCTTAGTGTGTGTGACCCTAACACTTAACAAAATTAAAGTTAGCAAGGGAAATCATCCCCATGTCCGGATGTCCCCCATCCCACTTTCTCCTCCCTCCAACACAAAGAATATCGAGTACTGGGCTTGTTACCTTTTCAAGAGCAATAAAATTGGCACACCATAGAATGGTTTTGAAGACATCATGAATCATGTTGTTGGGCTAGACAAATTTTTTGACCAGCCTTTAGGATTTCTTTGCAGTTTGCAATTTTGCATGAGGAAATGATGGACAATCCATTGAGATAAAAGGGTTTGCACAATAATAAATTTCACTTCTCATGAAAGTATAAAAAATAGAAAAGTATGTTCACTTCTAAATTTTAATTATTTCTAACCAAAAAGAGAAAAAAGTATGGTCTCTTGTTGACAATTTTTACCGAGAATTTCCCACCTTTGTTGCTCGTTTTCAAACGTATTGTCCTTTTAAGTCTTAAAAGTAATTCTTCTTTTAAGAGTACTTTTAAATTTAATTTAAAGTAGGTTTGATGTTCAATTGGTCTATTTGAGGTGGCAAATAAATTGAATGATTTGTGCTTGCAATTGATTTTATATCGATGTTAGATTTTCAAACATAACTTTATTGTATTGGATGATGGTTAACAAATGTATCTAAACTAGTTTGATCAAGTTCATGTTGAGTGTTTTAAAGTTAAAAAAGGCTTGTGACATTTTTATGCAATTTATTGGGTATTTTAATGCTAGGTATACCGTATACTATTCCATTTCGGTCTTGTTTTTTTGAACTTAATTAAAATAAATCGAAGGAAATTAAATATATAAAATATAACCAAACTTGTAAGTAGACAAATTGTTTAGAAATTTGACTTTTATCAGCTGACCTAGGTTCGAATTACAAAATTTAGAGTTTGCAAATGGTTTTGTAGAATGAATGATGTGTAGAGTTCTCATATAAAGGTTGCCACCTTTAATTTGGCCAATCATTCACACGCCGCTTAATCTTCATGCAGGCGTGCACATTGGACAGACAAATATAGCTAAGTACAATAATTATGCATCATAAAACTAAGACAATAAAAATGAGGCTAATGCAACCTTCAATCATAACCTAACAAACAATATCACTTCATTTATATAGTAAAGTACATGCATTAGTACATCACAATAGTATTTTACAACACACTCACAGTCACAAATTACATAATTTAAACTGCATAATTTGCAGTGATTACACTTAATTATGCTAAACACCAACTCAACAAACACCCATTACTAACTAACTATAACCCATATAATTCCACTCAAACCACATCTTAATTAGGAACTAATTGTCCCACGTACAATCAACTTGTGTGCAATCATTGCTCATCATACCATTCATACGTACATAATATATATTCCTCTTTTACAACAACAACAAACAAAAACAAAAAAAAAAAAAAATCACGTTTGATATGGAAGGCGGGTGGTAAAAGTCCACCGCAGCCCGATTTCTGGCCCATTAAAATACCAGGTCAGAACTATGATTTTACCTAATTATCTTTTTGACTGAATTTTTTGTGAAAAATTGTATCCTGACATGGGCCTTAAAGAGTGATTAAAAAAGCCCAAATCAAGTATTTTTTTTTAAAAAAAAAAACTCAGGATTTGATATATGGTTAGGGCTACACTAAAATTAACCCTAACCATTGTGGACCCACACTAGAAACAAAAAAAAAAAAAAAAAGTGTGACAAGATAAAACAAAACTTGTTTGGTTAAAATTGGCCACCAGAGTAGGTCTGGCCAAAGGCCCAATTAGCGGGAGCCACATTGAGGGCGGTGAGGGTGCGGCCGTCACTGGTGGTGACTTTAAAGGAAAGACTTTGACCATCAAGGTTAGAGTTGCTTTGCCAATTTTGACCCCAGTTTCTTGACATAGGTTGCCAATTAGTTTTAGACCCTTTGATCGAAACCCCATGGACATCTCCTGCACCTCCGACGTTGGTGATTAAAACCAAGTTGAAGTAAGAATGACCGTTAATTGTGAATCTAATTCCTCCCCTCTTTTTACATGGTACCCTGCACCCATATCACACAATATTAGTTCCTCTACCATATTTAGTAAATATTGCAATGTGTGACAAGTGACATAAATTACTCGCAACTATGGAGCAAATGGCAAATGTACGATATTTTAGGGTATTTTACTTTTTCAAGGTCGATTAAAGTGCTACTCATGACTCATGACAATAAAGTTAGCATGGAATAAACTAATAAAGTTACCAAGTTTCATGTAGCTAGTCATATAACACAAATAGTACTTTGTATTATGTTTTCCTATATCTAATCCTTTAACGGAAATTAAACGTAATCAATGTATGATTTTAACGTAAATTTTCTGATGAGATAAATTACATTCCAGGACAATCAAGGTGGGATTTCAAATTTGAAACGGGTTATTATTGCCAAATATATTCATGATTAATCCAAGTTTAATATGCAATCAAGTAGCCTTATAATCCAAAATTTGTAAAGTTATGAGTTAAGTGTTTTAATGTTTTATATAATGCTTTTTGGATGCATGAAGTAATGATGCAACATGCCAAGTTTTTAACGGACAATAATTAGTCTCCTTTCACATATAGACGTGGAACTTAAAAGATGAGCACTAGTTATCTTTAGTGACATTATACAAGTCTACATTTACTACAATTTAATACTCAAAAAAAATAGACTAGACATAAAATGATATACGCCGTTAAAAAAGGTGATAAACACTTCTAGCTTTTTTAAAAAGCTAACCAAAACAGTTAGGAAAGCCAACGAATAGGACAACCGACAGTTATTCAACGACCATGTCTTGAAGTATGAAGAAGAATTCCCTAGGTCATTTGATTATTCTCTTGTCAGAAGTTGTATAGTAGTTTTAAAAAAAAATTACGGTTATAAATTTCAGTCTTCATTTGACTTTGTACAATAATAACTTTGTAAAAAGGTTGTTCACATATAAAATGTTGAGTAATTGTATTATTGTATTTGATTCGTTTTAATAAATAGTTATCTAACTATACTTGATTTTTCATAAGAATCAACAATCAAAGATATTAATGTTTAATGTAAATATATAATTGGAACATATGAAAAAAAAAAACAGAAACATCTTTTACGATTATCAATGCAAAACTTTGACCACGTCAGTTGCTTATTGGTGCGTAAAAGCTCAAAACAGTTCAAATTTAGAACACATAATGAACAGTAATCAATATAAAAAAAAAAGTAACAGAAGAATAAACAAACAAACAAACCTTCTAAAGGAAATAGGGACAATTCCAGCTTTGTATTGAGCAATTTGCTGGAAAACAGGTTGAGCGAGGTCAAAGTGCTTCAAAGGAGGGTTACACCATCCTCCATCGTTGTTTGGTAAGGCATTGTTTGGTGGGCAGAAATTAGTGGCTGTTACTACTACTGACTTGTGTAAACACCACTTTGAGTCTTTTACACACCTTATCTCAAAGCATGAACCACAGCTTAACCCGCTGTTGAACAACGCCGTGCTCAACGCCGCCGTGTTCGTGCCGTAGCCTTGGCTGTATAAGTTGCCGTAGCCACATGCCCCTCCTGAAAATTTTATGTCACATTTCAACATGCATATCCTTTATATATTCCAAAATTAACAATGCCTAATTGATTTATATATGTATATGTGTTTCTTTGCGTATTAGCTAGTCCAACAAAAGTAAAAAAGATGGTCAGTATATATGCACAATGGCCGATAAGCATTAAATATATTTTTTTATTAAGTTATATGCAACAAAATCATAAGATTGTTAGTCGTGAAACTGTTTATTAATTTAGAGGTAGGATCGGAGTTGCATATATCATTTTCCGAATTAGAAAGTTGTGGTTAATCAATTTACTAGAAAAATTTTAATGATACAAAATTTTAAGAGCTTTTTAGTAGTATAACATGTTATTTGGACCGTCTAGAGATTTAATCTCACGTTTTGAGTATCAATTTATAAAATAAATTAAAAACTTACCCATAGTGCCAGAGGCGTCACCGCCACCATAAAAGGTAGCATGAGCGTCGGTCCAACCTTCGCCGGGATGTGGATGCCCAGCAGAAGAGTAAAAGAGAAGAGAGGAAATGGCAAGGACAACAAAGAAGGAAAAATGGGACATGTTTGGTTTAAAGTTTATTCCTTTAGTGGTTAGTGACTTAGTGTTATGTATGTAGTGTACTTAGAAACAAAACTACACACACAAAGGGGGGGGGGTGTTTTGGAAGTGAGGTGTGAAGAATGGGAGCGGGGAAAACGGAGTTAAATAGAGGGTGGGAAAAGCGTAGGTGTGTGTTGATGTGGGGTAAGGGTGTTTTTGGACTAAAGAGGCGCAAAGTTGCAATTTTGCCAATATTTCCCACTTCACTCACACGAGTCCTATGAGTTTATTATTATTAGATGCCCCTAATTTATGATTATTGATTATTGAAAAGAAAAATTCGCCATAAATAATATATAGTACTCTGTATAAATTTTTACGGGTATGTTTTATATATTATATGGGGTACAAAATTAAATTATGTAGCATTACAAAGTTATGTAATTTAGCATTAATTTGTTCTTCTCTGAATTTGAAGGTATATTGTGCAAATTGATATGTCGACTTAGTCAAAGATACAAAAAGAAAGTAAAAAAAAAAAAAAAAATTCTTAAATGTATGTTGTTTCTGTATTTTCTTGAGGCCTTTTCTATCCTTAGATAGTTAGATCCTTATTTACTAACACAATTTGTGTTTTTGCTTTCTTTATTTTTAACACTACGGTCAATATAGGTGGCAGTAAGTTTTTTGTGGAAGAGTAGTTAATATTTTATTCAAGATTTATTTTATTATTTGTAATAATATATAAAATCATTAAACTAAATGTTTATGTGTATATGTTTGTTTTTGTATATATTGTTTTTAAACTTATTTACTTTCTTATATGCGTTCTTTTTTTTTTTTTTCCGAATTTGACCTTGTTTTTTGGGACTAAAACGTAACTGAACTTAACTTTATTTTGTTTTCGGGCCTGTTTACTTCAGTTGAAAACAATTAAACTAAACTGAACTGATTGGAGTTGAACTAAACTGAAAGTTTTATTATGAATTATTGATTTTTAACTATTGATTATTGATTTCTAACTATTGATTTTTAATTATGATTATTGGTTTTTAACTATGTTTTTTATCGATTGATTTTTAACTATGGAGTGATGAAATAGTAATAATTTTGATATTAATCCACTAATAATTATTAAATAAAAAATTTATAAACTAATAATGTTATTGTAAATTATATTATTTCACTTATATTTTTATTTCATTTGTTGAATACTTGAATGATATTTTCATAATATTTTTTTTCTTGAAAATTTTAAACTAATATATATATATATATATATATATATGAAAAACATGATGATTAATATATATATATATATGAAAAAAATGATGATTAATGTTTCAAAAACATATTATGAATACACTAATAATATTATGAACAAAATAAATGAACAAAACAATATATTAGGAATAAATTAATTAGCAAAATAAATGAACAAAACAATATATTAGGAATAAATTAATTAGCAAAATAAAAGAAAAGTTGGACTAAGCTGGATTGAATTGATTTTAAGCTGAAATAAAGAGGCTCTTCTGCTAGATAACTTCATAATATATTATAGATTTATGATGATAGGTATTAGGTAGTCAATTTTTCCTATCAATCTTATGTCCTAATTAAATTTCAAAAATACAAATGCCAATTCTTTTCTTCAAAAGTAAAAGCATTGAAGAAGTAAAAAAGTCATCAAAAATGTTTTCCGTACTACGTCATAGCTCAACATAATATGGTTGTGTACGTAGGTAGCCTTAATTGGTTGCAAAATAAAGAGTATGGAGTAGTTTTGATGGCACCCGGGTTTTTTTTAAAAACTGTTGCCTATCGTCTATTGGACTTATTTGCCAAATCTCTGCATCTGTTGTTACTCCAAAGAAACATAGAATTATAACAAGTTGAATACAACGACTTCTATCCTTTGGTCCACTGAGCAACATGAACTTTAGTAGGTGCACTCGACATATTTTTAATATCGCTTATATGAACTAGTTTTAAAAGACGACCAGGCTCAAAGAGATCCTTATTTCAAAAAAATTCTACCTAATGACTTGGTTTTAATAAAAATTCTAACTTTTCGTTTTATTTGATAGAGTATATAAATTTTTTAAGTTGAAACAACAAATCAAAAAATTGTAATACTTGGGCACATAACAAGAAAGTTACAAATTGTTTTAAGGCGTAAGAATAAATAATTATAATGCGGTCAACAAACCCCAATTAGGGCCTGTTTACTTCAACTAAAAAATCAGTTCAGTTCAACTCTCCTTTATTTTACTACTCATTAATCCTTCATAAAAAAAACTTTCAATTCAATTCAGTTCAACTCCAATCAGTTCAGTTCACCTGTAAACAGACCCTAGGTGTGTGTTTCGATAGTTTGCCATTTGTTTGTAGGATGCTATATCCCCATAACCCTCAAACAAGGACTAGTTGCCACAAGTCTCAAGTGCGTATGTTGCAGCCTTACGTTTTTTTCAAATTTAAATTGTTGTTTCTGTGTCTTTAGTAGTAACCTATATTATAACGATGGCATACATACATACATTGCATAAGAATGGAGTTTATGATAAGGCGGCTCCATCAGTGTGACTCTGACGCTCTTTTCTGTTGCATAATACTTATGGGTATGGCCTAATGGTTTTTTGATATCAACCTCTAGGCTTCCGCCTATCTAGTTTCCGCCTTTCAATCGAGCTATGTATGATGTTAATAGTTTTATACACCGAGTATTACTTTCATTTTTTAAATGCAAATAACTTTATACGAGTATGGTAAGAGCATGTTTACTTAAACTGCACCGAGTTGAATTGATTGGAACTAGGCTGATTGGAGGTGAATTGAACTAAAACTAGTTAAAATGAATTGTTTATAAGAAAAGGAAATTAGGAGCTGAAATGAGTCGAACTGAACTGAAATTCCGTTAAAATAAATAGGCGATAATATAATAACAATATGTTTTTTTTTTTAATTCGTGAGATGTTTTTGTTTTGCGAAATTCCTTGAATTAGTGTGAATTGCATTAAACATATACACAGGGGTTGCACAGGTATTTCAATGTAATTTAGGAAACTATATCCGTTTACAAAATAATATCCTTGAAAATATTCACTGAACATCATTGCATTGCTATCACACCCCCGCAAACCATACTCATAGCCGCACAGCGGGATGCAAGAGTACGCTAAAACTCAATCTAAAATCCAAAAATAATTTTCGATCTGGAAAGAATATGAAGTACGCAGTCTTGGCCCAGTGCCACTGTCTCACGAACAAAGTGAATGTTGAACTCAACGTGCTTGGTGTGCTAGTGTTTGGACCGGATTTATAGATATATACACATCACTGATATTATCGCAATAACCGACGATAGTAGCTTGCCGAAGAGGTCAATGTAGCTCGAGAAGTAAGTTTCTGAGCCAATATGCTTTAGAAGCTCAAACACAACATTCGCTACGGCCTCGATATTCCGCTTTTACACTAGAGTCAACATGTCTAACTCATACAAGTTTTGCTCGTACCATAACCTCAAATTTATATTGTATGAACTAACAAATCTTCACATTAATCATGACATTAACATAAATACATAATGTAAAATTGTAGACTATATATGTATCAATCTATTGTGTCCAAAAATAGTATAATATCAAGATAATACGATATTAATAAGATTGCTAAGGAGATTGAGAGCCAAAACATATGTAACATGCAAGATTGCAAGTCAAACAAAGTCCACATTTATATTAGTACTATCCTAGAGCATCTAGCTACAAAATGACTACTATTTCATAATTAACCTTTGTAAATACTACTATTAAGTTTAAGTACAATATTTTGTTCTTTTAGTTAAATGACATATGATAGAGACATAGAGTGATAGCAAATAGCATAGACTTTAAGTAGACAAATATATTCGATCTAGGGAAAACATTAACGGTTGATTGGGAAGACGTTTGTCCAATGTAAAAGGTAAATATGTGGCGAACATTGTAAGCTTAAATGAATAGAGGTGTTGACACCTAAATGAGCAATGACCATCATTCATGCATCGGTTGCTTATTATGTTTAGGACGCTTATAAATTGACAAATGACATTGTTCTTTTGGTTGTTGTGTGCTTTTAATTTTTGCATGAGAATATGATACGTGACTTCCTTCTTGTTACAACAACTGTTATATCTTACAAAATAAAGTGCAAAAGTCAATTTCATTTTTTTTTTATTTTTATCATCAACATATATAACAACGGTTCTATTCTATTTTCTATTTTAACTTGTTGCCCTACAATATGGAATATATACCGTAGAACCTATATAGTAGTATGTTCTATGTTCTGATTATTATTGTTATAAATTGGAATGTAGTTCTATACTCCAATTTCATGTGCACTTGTTCGTTATTTTGTTATGGGTGGGGTTGTTTGTGCATTGGTTTAGTTGTTTACGGCTTTTGACGTTTGTTTTTTCGGTGTTAGTTTGTAGCAATGATATGGCATGTATAATGGCATCACGTATGTCATATTTGTTTTTTTGAAGGACACATGAGTCATGAGACATAGGTTCAACAAAATCAACTTAATGGAGATGCGGTGTCCTCAAATTATTAGAGTGGTGAAATTCATCGAACATGACTACTACTTATTTTCGAAAATCATTAAGCAAGTTTTGAGTCACACCGTTTTACTATATGGCCGGCCTCTCTAGTGAACACCCAAAAATTATAATATTTCACCGACAAGTTTTTAGGTGAAAAGTTAAGTAGTATAATTATTATAAAAAATTGTCTCACACTCTCACTTAGCTTAAAGTTTTGTAGAAACCATTTCAAGAAACAAACAAAAATCCCGAAAAGTCAAGTATTAGCAAATGTGATATCTTGAATCAAGAAGCCATTTTCTTTTTTTTTTTCCCCCACCTAATATACGGAGTAGATAAAAACCTTTAGACCGGTGAGTGAATTCATATGTATCACAAATCACAAATCACAAATCACAAATCTCAAATCTCAAATCATGTGGGATTTGGTACATATTCTTTATTTTGAAGTCAGCTATATACATACCACTCAAACAGAAAAGGTTAGCACTTCACTACGTTGCTCCACTAAAATACTCGAATTCCACTGGAAAAAATTACCAAGTATGTAAAACTATTTTTTATTTCACGTTCATCACAAGATACTCCGTGTTACATATAAAATGACCAACCTATTAAAAAAAAAAATCAAAGGTAAAATACTCTTATGGTTTCATCAAAAGTACACAATAAAAATATAAAATTACCAATTTCTCAATAGTACACTAAGTATATCGGCATTGAGGTTGGCTCTCACATTGTTTTTCTACAGAATTGTCTAAGAAAAGAGAAGATAGAGAGTTCAATTTACCCTATTATTGCATCATTGGGGCTTTGTAACAATTCTACATTGATTCTCAATATATAGAGATACCATAAGAAAAATCTCTCTTCTAAGAATGTTGAGAGAGCTAATTTTGGCCGGCCTCTCGGCATAGAAAACATACACATAACATGTTTTTGATAGAGATTCCTGGGCCTCAACCATTAGCTTAAACTTTTGGTTGAGATGGTCCTCTAATATGATATCAGAGTCAGCGTGACACAAAGGTCACGGGTTCGAATCTCATCCACCCCTCCCTTCTAAGTGGAATGATTAAGCGCAGGGTATGGGGGGCTCATGCTGCATCCACACTTCAAGCCCAACGGGCTCTCGTGTGAGGGGGTGTGATAGAGTATTCCTAGGCTTCAACCATCAGCTTAAGTTTTAATGAACCTAAATTGCATTCTTGATTATATCCAACACAATTTTGAGAATAATGTCAAAGACTTATAATCGAATTCAAACATAATACTCCGTATATGTTGTAACCCTCTAATAACCTAATTAAATTAGTTGTCTCCTTAGCTTTAGAACTAATTCAAATAAAGAAAAAAAATCATAATAATATATGTTTTTATTTTTATTTTTATTTTTTGAGTGAGAGAGTTAGTTATTAGTTAATAGTAAATGCTCAAAAATTATGTAGCAAAAGGAAAGACAATATGATGCTCGCTTTAATTTCCCGCCTCTGGAAAGCAACTTTGGGTGTGAAATTATAATTTGGTACGCTCATTTAATTTTTAGTGACCTTTACGTGATCCTCTACTTCAATTCGTCATACTTTAATTATCTTCTTAATATCACTAATTATTTAATCTAATCATTTCTCTTCCTTTACACTGCATTACAAGTCTTTCCACCTCTACTTTTGAGATGGCATGCAAATATTCTAATTTGACTGCCTTCTTATTACCTTTTCTTTCGTCCCATCTTTTTTTAAAAAAACATATTCATTCAACTGTCTAAACTGTTAACCGCCTAATCTACTTGGTTCTTTTTTCTAAAGATAATATTTTTGTGTATTATTATTCCTTGGCTTCATTTATACTCCTCCTATATTCACACTTTAATATACATATAATTATGTAATTAATGTATATATTCATCTTATTTGAAATGAGTTAAGGTGAGCTAAAATAAATATAAAATACATATTATCATGATTTACCAAAATGAATGAAAGAACTAAAACAAATTAAACTATATTGAAAATAAGCTCAAAAGAACATGACCTAATTAGCTAATTGTAATAACATTATGACAAACTATTTCCCCCTTCCTTATTCCAAATTGTTTGCAATGATTTTCTACTCATAATTTATGTAAGGTCGTTGCAAATTATATGAAGCATGGGTCGTAATACATATGAATGTTTTTCCCTAAGTTGTTTATGTTGCATTTAGCTTTTTTTATAATAGAATTATATGGTGAATTTACATATGTTTAAATGCAATCTCAAATAAACCTAATGGGTACACGATGAAAAATGTGTTAAGAAATTTACATAAGCAAGATACTCTTTGAAAAAGATTTTGACATGTAGTGTAGAGTATCGTCTATACTTAAGCTATTAGCTATGTTCAATTCATCATGTAACTTAGTCTAATGTAAAATTTGCTTGTTCGGGTCTGTTTACTTCAACTGAAAACAAGTGAACTGAAATGAAAATTTTTTATGTAGGATTATTGAATAGCAAATTAAGAGATGGCATGGGCTGAACTGAACTGAAATGAACGGAACGGAACTGAACTCAACTGAACTGAATGGATTTAAAGCTGAAGTAAACAGGCCCTGATCTAGTATATATGTTCTAATCAAAACCTCTAACTTGATTATTCTATGGCCTAGCTTAGTATGGCCTATATGAAGAAGTATATTAACTATTAAGACGATATTTATTTATTTTATTTTATTTTCTATTTTGTGTGTGTGTAACTGTCACAAGATTCTAGTTATGGATTTGTCTAATTTTCTCCTAGGATTGGATTCCATTCTCCAACTTCCTTATACAACGAAAATAAATAAATTATGTATTTGTTTATATTATTCGAAGTGTAAGAATCCTCCAAACTCCAAATTTCAAGTGTCTTCTATTTTACTCTAATGCTTTTTTATTTAATAAGCTTCTATTAACCTTCATGTTCGAGTCGAAATTTGAAAATCCTTGTGTTTCAGAGACTTTAAACGCAGTTACATGTCGTAAAGGAAATAATGGGCAGTTAATTTGATTACTTTTTGCTTAATTTATTGCTGAACTTCCCACACACTGTCCATGAATAAGTGGAGTGTATGTGCTCTAGATTATTTACCTAAGCTACAAGTCTAAATCTGCTATCCTGCATTATTTATATCATTTGTGTGTCAATTAATGTCATTAGCTAATTTTAAAACAAGGATCCATTACTTTTGAATTAAAAAACTAAAATTAAATATTATTAACCAATAAAAAATAAAGGCACACAAGTAATACACAAAAAATGTGACAGCAGATTTTTTTCCGCCGGCCTAATATGAATGTGAGTCCTTCTTCTTCAAATGAAGGCAAAGGGAAAGGTTTAAAGGGCGGGAATTCTTTGGCAATACTCCACATAAATGTGAAAAAAGAATTCTGCAAAAATATAATGCAGGAAAAAAAAAAAAAAAAAAAAAAAA
>PYUH01000078.1:1923144-1964978 GCA_016808085.1 Suaeda aralocaspica
AGAAAAAAAAAAAAAAAAAAAAAAAAAAAAGAGGAAGTAAGAGGCTTTATGGAAAAATATATACAGAACAGAAGAAGCACATGGAGGGTGAGGAGGTGTTGACAAAAAGTCTACAATAAATTTAATTACAACTGTTGATTTACAAGTGCAACCCAATACAAGCCTGAACATTGAACAACTAACCTTTTAATTTACTTCTTTATCATCAATTAACTGAAATTCATGAACCTCCTCCTTTGCCACTTGGCCCTTCTATCCTGACCCTTGCATGCATATAACATAAGGAAGGATTACGGAGTACTCTATCTTTACATATGCTCAATTTCATTTTCATATATGCTTTTCAAGAATAGTTTATATTTTAAATATTTGTTACGTTAGAAATACTCTATATTAATTGAGTAAATTGAGAGAAATTTTTTAAGAAGAAAAATCTTCACTATAGGTAACAATGAAATAAAGAAAATTCTTCATTAACCATCATACCCGACTTTTTGGTCAAGGAAAGTCTCATCCCTTTAAAAGGTGTCGAAACGTCATAACGTCAGACAATATTAAAAATGTAACAAATAAAGATCCGAAGTGACATGTTTTTGTTATATTTAATCTGGGTTTGAGGTCTCCTGAGATTAGACCAATAAGTGGGAGAACGATGGGGCGAGAAAAAATGGCCATTTAGGAAACTGTAAAAGAAACCTTAAAATCATGCTATTTGAGATGTTCAAGGGTACAAGAAAAAAAAATTGTGAAAAAGTATGTATAATATGCCAAAAATGGTCAAAAACATGTCAAGTGTGGGTTTAGCTAGACAATTAGTGGAGTTTCAAAGCTTATAATATAGTGTTGAAAGAGCAACATAGTTATGTATATTAGTGCTTTGAGTATCCTTCGTGATCGGCTCAAAGCATTTCTTAGTGGAAAAAACTATGCAATGGACCTCACGAGATTTCCACCAACATATGGAAAATATATAAAGGGAAAAATTAACGAAGCTTAGAATGGCTTCCAAAAGCCACAAATAAAGCATATAATTTATATTTTTTCAGGCTTTCTGAGTTCACAAAAAAAAATAGTTTATGTTTCAAAAGTTAACTCACTCCTAAACTATTATTTGACATTTGAAATTTCATAAAACGGTATTGAAATTACAACAAATGCTTATTTGTTCTTGATTCAAAAATCCTTCATCCTGTGCTCCATACACAATTTGAGCAGATGAATCTATGCATAAACACCGATATTTGGTAAGCCGTAAGCACACACATAACTAACATAAGTTCATAACATAAATTAAAAATATCGAAAAAATCAACGATAAAAGGCCTGTGCTCCCTGCCACATTGAGTACACATTTCCCTTTATTGTTTCAAGTTCACCGTTTGAACTGATTTTGAAAGTACCAACCTAACTGTCTTCCCATACTTAACTGCCAATCTTCCTCAATTTTAGAGTGCATTTTTGTCAGTGAATTTAACCTTGGATTTCTCATTTTCAACTCCTAATTTTTACTCCAATGTTTCACACTTTCACGGGTTCATCACTTTCATATTTCAATGCTCATTTTAATCATCCTTTCAAAATAAATAAAATAAAAAATTTCCTCCTGCCTTGAGTCGATGATTGCATTATATATGGTCTTGCTTGTGTGCTTGCACTTGACCATGGACCACGGTGTAACGGTGCACCTATTCTAACTTAGCACGGAATCATGCATGTCACACTCGTGACTTTTGTCACTTGTGAGCAGGAGTATCAGTTGGGCTGGATCCCGTTGGGTTAATTGAATTGTCCTGGATCGAAACTGAAATAAGTTGAATTGAAAGTAATTTGTTACCTGAAAATGACTTGGAATTAAGAGTGACCTAAATTGTTTTTGACCGATAAATCAATAAATTGAACCTAAACTGAAAAAAAAATCAAACTTAAATTAACCTATACAAAACCTGAAAAAAACATCATATCAAACTGATGAGTTGAATATGAAGTAACATGTTCGAACAATTGACCTGACTTAACCCGAATTGAATTGAGAGTAAATTGTTAATATATTGTACTTTGTAACTATTTATCATTTGTCTTTCACCATATCTGAATTGGTTTACTCAAATAGTTGATAATGTTATTATCTTATCATAGATTCACAAATTAAAATAGAAGTTGCATAATAGCACGACAAGGAATATGTATATAATATTGCTAACATACTTTTAATAAACAATTATATATTTAAACAAGTAAATTCAAACTAACATTAGACACATTTTTTTACAAACACTAAGAGATCATAAGATTGTATTTAAAACTTTAATCAAAATGATAAAAAGTATCATCACACAATTTTCAACTTCCATTCAAATAGACGAAAGTTTTCATTGCTGACAAGAATGTGTTATAACCCGATGATAACCCGAAAAAGACCGTGACCTCTCGCTAATTCGGCTTTTCTTGAACCTTTTTTGATATAATTGAAGCAGGTCTAACAAAAATGGGTTGAGCTTGAATTGAACTGTTCCCAAATTAAGAACAAATTGTTTTAATCTATTTCCGAAATAATCTGAACTGAATTGAATCAATGGAACAAAACGACAGACACTAATCTGAATTTAAATATCCCAAACCCGATTGAGTCAACACAAACCTACACTGCCAACCAAAATTGACACCCCTACTTGTGAGGCTATCAACGACCATTTCATGTAGTTTTGTTGATTTGCACTTGCATATTATTCAAATATACAATGTTTATATTCTAAATCTGTAAATGCTCCATTATGAACACCAAACTTGAAACGGAGTATTACAAGCTACTAGTGATATTGAGTTAATGTCATTTGAGAATGTATGGTCATTGAAGCGAATGTTGGTTAAAACATTTTGGACCACTCATTTAGAATAAGGCTAATTAGTTTTTGTTGCTTTCCTTAATTTTAGCCAGGGAAAAAATCTGGATAATTATTATATATCGATTAAACTAGTAAAAGACAAGGTTGAATGCTTCAAACTTTATCCAGGAGCATGAATAATATTTTGTGAAAAAATTTAAATGCTTGAAACCCAAAAAAATGGAAAAAATATAAAGATAAACCATATAACTTATTAAACATATTTAATAACAACGGGGCATAAAGTTACAATTGGTGAGGCTACATATGCCATAATTTGGTCTCTACACTGTAGCCAATAAATAATACTCCCTTTGTTTTTTCCTTGCTATATTAAAGCAAAAAATTATGAGAGCTTTTTAAATTCAATATAACAGAATGTTACTTCGATGGACAATTAAAATATGTCCATCAAAGTAGAAAAGTCAAACCAATCCCATTATGCCACCTATTAAATGAAATAATATTTTTTAGCTTTTTAAAAATATTTTACATATTTTAAAGTAAGTTTTTTTTACGCTAATACGGTTTAAATTATACCATATGCATATATATGTGCTAATGCAATATACTCGTAGACAATAAAATTGTACATCAACAATGAAATCTTCAAAGGAAGCATGTATGGTCTTCTTCCATGGAGGACAGGGAAGAAGGTTGGATATTTTCAGTATATTATATAAAAAAAAGTCAAAAAACTAAATTATAATTCGTATTTCAAAGTTAAATACATATTGTAAATACAAAAGTATAATAATTTTTATGTATTTAAAAAGTAGATAATACAAAAATACATCAATTGGTGGCATTAACTTTGATGGATAATTCTTAAGGTAGTAGTACCTTTAATCAGCTAGGCAAACTAAATATTACATCTCAGCACCTAAGAATCACAATACTACCATAACAGTTACTTTATGAACAAATGAATTGACACTATCAATCCTTGATAGTCTTTGACAGCAGATCAAACCGAGATAACAAAATCTTCAACCATACTCAGCAGCACGGGCACAAGGTAGCAATATAGCTAAACCAACAGAAACAAGAGGGATCATGCGAAAGAAAGCAAATAAAGCAACAACTGAATCAATGAATTCAAAACATTGGCTTGATTACTCGAAAATGAGAATGAAATTAGCTCAGTAATTTCAACTTTGTTCATATGGGAAAATACCCATCCCTTCCATCGCTCCAAAAACACATTACAGTAAAATCCAGGTAGCCAGCATAAAAAATAATGCAACAGAAAAGCCAAATAATCCTGAAGACAATCACAATACCACTCCTCCGAATAATCCTTGTGCAGACAAGGGAAGCAATATCATCATCCTTCCAAAGCAATAAATGAATCAACGATATCTTCACAGAAACAAAGATTCATTTTGCATAATTGATAAAAGATGGATCAAAATATTGGCTTGAATTCTCAATAATGAGAATAAATTTAGCTCAGTTATTTCAGCGTCATTCATCTGGGGAAATAATCATCACCTCCATCTCACCAACAAAAAACATTACAATGCAATTCAACATTAAAATGAATGAGACAGAAAAGCCAAACTTGCAAACCACAATCAAAGGTGCACAAGCATTAAAGCCTGCTTTCAATTGATCTTAGGAGGATAAATCAAATAGGGGCATATGATTATCCGAAAAACAGCAGAAAATACTCATCCCTTCCATCACTCCAAAAACACATTAAAGTAAAATCCAGGTAGCCAGCATAAAAAATAATGCAACAGGAAAGCCAAACTTGGATAACACAAGCAAAGGTGGCAACACATATCCTGCAGACAATCACAATTCCTCTCCTCCAAAGAAGCTAAAAAAAATGCACAAAACATGGTTCTAAAGTATCAGAACAATCACAGAAGCCAAACATAACAAACTCAAAGTAAGTAGGAGCCGATAACAAGATTTCTCAACAACCAAGAAAATCCAGGAGAGAACATAGGAACATGAAGAAACACTTGAAATAGCAGTAACTGCTCTTCAAAAAAGAGAAACCATTCAAATCAACAAACGTTTTAAATAATAACAAAATAGGTCTTAATTAAAATGATTAATTAGAGCATCAGAGAGATTCCCATTTTAGACTGCTCATCATGTATACTCCTTCAAGAGTTTCTGATGTCCCTGTGTAGTTTTATCATCATTTGCACTCCCTAATCACTAATAACTAATCTTGAATGTTGAATCCTGTTCATCCTTAATCTTGTTGAAACACCAATATGCAATGAATAACCGCTAACTCCATCACAAATTAACTAATTTCTGAAAAACAATGGTACATATGAAAATGGTACACACTGGACATCACAAAGAAACGGAGGAAACAATATCATCATCCATCCAAAGCAACAAATGAATCAACTATATCTCCAGACTAAAACATAATTGAAAGAAAGATTTTTTTTGCACAATCGATAAAAGATGGATCAGAATATTGGCTTGAATTCTCAATAATGAGAACATATTTAGCTCAATAATTTCAGCGTCGTTCATCTGGGGAAATAATCATCACTTCCATCTAAAAAACACTATAGTGCAATCCAACATTAAAATGAATGTGACAGAAAAGCCAAACTTGCAAACCACAATCAAAGGTGCACAAGCATTAAATCCTGCTTTCAATTGATCTTAGGAGGAGAAATCAAATTGGGGCATATGATTATCCAAAAAACAGCAGACACTCACAACCCCCCTCCTCCAATAAACAGGCAATAACCAAATGTACTATTTTATGTAGTACTTTTAATCACAAGTGCAGCAAAAATGAGATTAGAAAATTGAAGGACAATCTCAGAAGCCAAGCGTAACAAGAGTATCGCACCGAAGATTTCAACACAAAGTTGGAACCTTCTAACATGTTAGAGCCTCATCACTGATTAATAAGATTACACAACTACTAAGAAAATTTCAGGAGTGCACATACGAACACGGTTGAAATAGCAATCCCTGCTCTTAAAAAAGAGATATCATTGGAAAATGATATACAATGCCTCCAGTGTAAATTCTAAGCCTCTGTCTGAACTAAATGATTCTTGAACAACCAATCAGCTATTCGAAGGCTATTAAACCAAATTCAATGGAAAACATGCTTTGTAACAAAATATACAAGGCTCCTACTAGGAGAAGAAAAAACCCCTCACTGAAATAGAAAGAGGCCTCCCAAAGAGGAATAAACAAAACATTTAAACCTCAACTTGCTCTATGCTTCGTAACTAAGCCAGTATGAAACCTATGTATTCAAAGGGCTACTCTTTGAAGCAAAATTAAAAATGTAGCCGGGCATTGTAGCATGAAACAACGCAACACAGTTTCAAGCAGTCTTATAACGGCTGAATTTCATTTGGGCTCCAAGCGGCAGTCAAATTACCATCAGCTGGCACTCGCTGTTGACTCATTTAAATAAATGGAGCCTAAAAGACACAAAATTGAACATGTAGCTGATTATTAATTTGAAGGAGAACTAAAAAGTTGCCTCCAATCGTGATGAATAGCATAACTGTAGGCACCGTGCAAAAGGCGACTGATTATTGAATAATAACCAACACCCGTGTCTATAGTAATGCCATTTACGAAATCTAGATATCTGTGATGAAATTAAGAGATGGATCAGGAGATTGGCTTGAATTCTCAAAAAAAAAAAAAGAGAATAAAATTAGCTCAGTTATTTCAGCGTCGTTCATCTGGGGAAATAATCATCACTTCCATCTCTCAAAACAATATAAAATGAATGTAGGAGCATCTGAATGCAACAGCCATAAAAAAAACTAATGGAAGGTGCTAGAATCTCAAGCCCATTAATATAGGCAACGTACAGCGCTATATACGCTATAGAATCAAAAGCGCATCAGAGACTCTAATTTATTGCCATTGCAAAACCCTCAATTCGAAACAATGTANAGCATTAAATCCTGCTTTCAATTGATCTTAGGAGGAGAAATCAAATTGGGGCATATGATTATCCAAAAAACAGCAGACACTCACAACCCCCCTCCTCCAATAAACAGGCAATAACCAAATGTACTATTTTATGTAGTACTTTTAATCACAAGTGCAGCAAAAATGAGATTAGAAAATTGAAGGACAATCTCAGAAGCCAAGCGTAACAAGAGTATCGCACCGAAGATTTCAACACAAAGTTGGAACCTTCTAACATGTTAGAGCCTCATCACTGATTAATAAGATTACACAACTACTAAGAAAATTTCAGGAGTGCACATACGAACACGGTTGAAATAGCAATCCCTGCTCTTAAAAAAGAGATATCATTGGAAAATGATATACAATGCCTCCAGTGTAAATTCTAAGCCTCTGTCTGAACTAAATGATTCTTGAACAACCAATCAGCTATTCGAAGGCTATTAAACCAAATTCAATGGAAAACATGCTTTGTAACAAAATATACAAGGCTCCTACTAGGAGAAGAAAAAACCCCTCACTGAAATAGAAAGAGGCCTCCCAAAGAGGAATAAACAAAACATTTAAACCTCAACTTGCTCTATGCTTCGTAACTAAGCCAGTATGAAACCTATGTATTCAAAGGGCTACTCTTTGAAGCAAAATTAAAAATGTAGCCGGGCATTGTAGCATGAAACAACGCAACACAGTTTCAAGCAGTCTTATAACGGCTGAATTTCATTTGGGCTCCAAGCGGCAGTCAAATTACCATCAGCTGGCACTCGCTGTTGACTCATTTAAATAAATGGAGCCTAAAAGACACAAAATTGAACATGTAGCTGATTATTAATTTGAAGGAGAACTAAAAAGTTGCCTCCAATCGTGATGAATAGCATAACTGTAGGCACCGTGCAAAAGGCGACTGATTATTGAATAATAACCAACACCCGTGTCTATAGTAATGCCATTTACGAAATCTAGATATCTGTGATGAAATTAAGAGATGGATCAGGAGATTGGCTTGAATTCTCAAAAAAAAAAAAAGAGAATAAAATTAGCTCAGTTATTTCAGCGTCGTTCATCTGGGGAAATAATCATCACTTCCATCTCTCAAAACAATATAAAATGAATGTAGGAGCATCTGAATGCAACAGCCATAAAAAAAACTAATGGAAGGTGCTAGAATCTCAAGCCCATTAATATAGGCAACGTACAGCGCTATATACGCTATAGAATCAAAAGCGCATCAGAGACTCTAATTTATTGCCATTGCAAAACCCTCAATTCGAAACAATGTAAAAAAATTGAAACTTTTGAAAAAAATTTAAAAAAAAAAAAAAAAAAAAAGAAGACAGAGAAAGCAAAAAAGCCTTCATAAGAAAGAATAAATAATTGATTACATGCGAAGTAATGCTCTTGGAGCCCAATCCATAACGTCTAGCTACAACAAGAACACCCAACAATTCATATCTCCGTTCTTGTTTGTAATCATTAGGCTTAGGCTTTCTCCATTAGAGCTTTTCGGTATTGATTTTAAAAAAAAAAACAAAGCTCCGTAAAAGAAATGAAACAGCCTCAGAGGTAGTGACAATATGAATGTAATCATCAGTATAAAGTCTGATAATACGTGCATAATCAATGCATCATTGGCAATTTCAATCCCTAAGTAGAATTAGTGCATCATAGAGATTCCCATTATAGACTGATCATCATATATACTCTAACAAGAGTTTCTGATGTCCCTGTCTAGTTTTATCATCATTTGCAATTACTACTAATTTCATTTACAATAACCTATAACTAAGTAGCTAACTAAGAACTAATAAAAGCCCAAAGAAAGCCTCAGAATGAAGTTCGTTTCATGGTATTTTACTACTCAAAGTATATTTATCGCCATCATTGGCTTATAAGGGCTTCCTAATCCTAATTTATCAAACTAATATTAAAAAAAAGAAGCCTCAGAATTGCAGAATTGTAACATCAATGATAATCAGTCCCGAAAGATGGTGTTTTTTTAACTGATTTCATCATAGGCTTTATAAAATTGAAAACCAATTAAATTTGATTTTTTAAAATAATAAAAAAATTAAAAGGAATGTATGCCTCATGGCCTGTCCAAAGAGGTAATGGCAGCAACGCCGCTACTCAAGGCGATGAAATATGAGACCGTCTTACCAATGGAAATCTCTTTCGAAATCTCTACATCGTTTTCGACTTTATTTGTGACGTTTTACCTTTGGGATTTACATATACTTATTATATTTGCCCCAATTTTATTATTTTTTTGTAAATTGAGATTTTTTCGGATAAATCTCCGTCACATAATCAACAATTGAAAAACAAAAACATTTGATTTGTTTAAAAACCAAAAAAAAAAATAATAATAGATAGGAAGGGATTCAGGAGCATAAAGGAAAAAAGAACATCACATTGAAATCAGATCAAGTGTTGGATTATGTATTTTCATTGCCTCATCCTCATCATAACATTATATTCAATCAATTTTATTAAAAAAAAAAAAAAGAGAGAAATACTCAGTTCAGCGGGTATATCGACACGCAAGAAATCAATCCGAAGAATGGATCCTGCAATCCGGTCTGTTGAGCTTGAATATTGTGAGTCGTCATTGTAATTTCTCCCCTTTTTTATCTATTAAAACATTTACAAAAACAAAAACAGAGAATGAATTAGGGGTGAATTGGATTAATGAGATTAAAAGAAAAGAAGAGAGGAGCGGTGAAGATGAAAGATACAGGATGTGGAATTTGGTTTTATATAAAGTATGGGATTAGGGTTTGTACTAGGGTTTGCGCCTCTACATTGTTCTATGCGTTACTTTTTAAGCCCATCATCTATTTATTCTTACGGCCCGGCCCATTACTTACACCTTTGCTTTTATTTATTTACTCATAAATAAAAATAACACTGCCTTCGTTTTGTGACATTAGAAAAATTCAAAATTAGGTCTGTAAATGTTATTTTAAATAATCATACCTTCCGTTAAGGTGTGAGTAAACGAATACAACATCTTTCAGTTGACATAGCAGGATTTCCTTCAACCCTACCACAGGCTTCATATACATCATATGACTCAGCCCCACATATTCCATTGCAAACTTCTTATGGTAAAAGCTAACTGCTTTGATGCTGTTTAATTCCTACCTTTTGGCTTTTAACTTACTCAAACATTCAAAATACTTGTTTGTTTTCGGAGAAAACGTTTTACGCCACTTAATAAATAACAATAACATACAAGGGATACAACAAAGGATATGCACAATTGCAATAGAGTTTATGCAAAAACACTGTCCCTATGTCACACGATCCTGATGATTAAACTTAGTACTATCCCATATGCAAACACAAACTAATAAACCCCCCCCCCCCCCTTGATGAGGATAAATAATCAGTGATAATTCGCAAAATAATCATTCAAGGGAGAAAATTTGAAGGAAAAAATAGCCACCAGAAATTATGAAACAAGCAACTAAATTAGTCTTTTGTGTTCTGGCAATGACTGCACTGATGTTTTCAGTTATATCTGGTGCAGAAGATTGCAAGACACTGAAACAATCACTAACTCAATGTCTCTTCGACTGTGGAACCGGTAGCATTGACTGCACCGGAAATTGTGTTACAGATGAGGCACCGGACGTACTCAAATGCATTAATCATTGTAGAGAATCATACGATCAATGCTTGGGCATCTGTACAGGAAAAATGATACCACCTACTCCATATCCTACTCATAAACGATTTTACTCATGTTAGTAGTTCTATTGTTCACCATTGAAGCCATATGGCAATATATATCAAACCTATGCTCACTATTGTGCAACTTAAATACATAACCTAATAACTTGCTGTGAATAAAATCAACCAAGAAAACATCTCTTATAAAGCAATCTATTGAGTGATTTTTATCATATCTCATTACTGGTAATTGGAGGGGCAGGCTTATAACTTGAAAAAAGTTTGCTGTGAAGCATCAAATTAAGACACTATAACTTGAAAAGTAAAGCCCCATAGATTCAAGAGAAAGAGAGGAATGGCATACGCAATCACGTATATGCAAACATGAGTTGTATTGATGAATCCATTATACAAATACCAGCACTTGCCAGGTTTAACAATCAATATCGATTTAATGTAAAATAAGGATATGCCAGGAAACTTCAAAAAGTGGACATGCTGAGCTTTAAAGTTAAAAATGCCCAGATAAAATTGACCAACAACAGCAACAACAACAAAATCAAAGTGTTAATCCATATGACGTGGTCAGATGCATGAACCAAAACTTTATCCTATGTGGTCATCCACAAAGATCTTTCTCCTCAATTTACCCCTACCATAAAACCAACCAAGGATCTACAATGATCAAAACTACTTTCATATGGCGAGTCAAAGCAAGAGTCTCTTGCAACTGGTTACAAAAATAGTAATCATTGTCTCATTTCATTTTCAAGGAAGAGTCTCAGCACAAAACAGATCAAGAAGCTTGTCAACCCAATATAAGCAGGGCAGAAGTTTGATACCTAGCCTTGTGATTTGCGACTATTCTTTTCTTCTATTCCTGATTTGGAGAATCTTTTACGGAGGATTTCCAAGACATCCTCCATCTTCACATCTTTAAGTGCTAAAAGAACCATGGAATGATAAAGCACATCAGCCATCTCTGAAGCAGCACGAGACTTGTCCTCGTTATCTTCAAGTGTGCGGCACAACTCATCTGCCTCTTCCCTAAAATAAAAACGCAATCAACATGTTTAGACTTTATTGGCACATGGCTTCTTGTCAGCTGTTTGATTTTCTCATTTGGTCAAACAAATGAAAATGCATTTGGAAATTCAATCAACTGGAAAGTTGGATCTAAAACCATATTGAAAAAACATGCAAGGGTCATTTTTTTCCCTTCCTTCTAGCATATTTGCCAACTAGCTATAAATTAAATAGTTGATAGCAAGCAGCTTATACCACCATACATTTTCATAGACAATCGGCAAAATTAGTCAACTGTAAAACCTAATAAAGATAGCCAAAACTACCAGTTGATCTAACAGGTCAAGTGAACTGGTCAACAAGAACCTCTAAAGCAAAAGTCAAATACGTTTGACCCCAATGGCTGAAGTGCATTGTATTTAAGGACACATACCTTACTTTGGAGCAGAGCAATTTTTCATCAAGCAATAACTTCTTAGTCCATGAGGGTTTGCTGTCTTCCTTATCAAAAATTTCAGCTTTCCGCTCAGCAACTGTTGCTTCCAATGAGTACAAGGTTGTCATGGCCAATACATCCTTCTCAACCTAGAAAACATATAAAGCAGTGAGAAATTAACAATGTCCACCAAATAATAAATGAGCTTCTGGAGTGCCAAGGGGAGCAATTATTATAGAGCAAACCTTAGGGTCTTCAATAATGTTGGAAATGGAGGAAAAGTAACACGTTTCAGCTCCAGTATGACAGGTTGGTCCATCAGGCTTCCCCAGGTATATTATCTGAAACAATATGAGTGCTCATAAGAAAGGAGAAAAAGGGAACCGGGGATAAATCAATCAAACGCCATAATTCACAGAACATACCGAATCCCGGTCACAATCCATATAAATGTCATGTATGTTGATGAAGTTGGAAGAAGTCTCTCCTTTTATCCAAAGTTGTTTTCTTGATCTGCTGTAAAAAGTTGCTTTTCGAGAAGAAACAGTAGTGGCAAGTGCCTCCCTGTTAACAAAGCCTTGCATTAATATAGCTCCTGTATCAACATTTTGAGCTATAGCCACTGCTAAACCTTTATCATCCCACTTGACACTGTCTAGTAACGTATCAACCTAGAATTGTGACATTTCCCAATCAATCTCTAACAGACAGTCAATTAACTGAATTAAGCTTTCGATTAAAATCATGAGTCAATAAACCAAGAAGACAGCATACTACGAAATGAGAAATTAAATCTAAAGACATATGGTCTAGATATATATGTATCAAGCAGCAATTAAGTAAAACAAAAATCGTAAACACAAAGTTACAAACAAATACAGAGTAATTAAGATGGTGCAGCCAACCAAGCTAGGGCGGTGTAGTGAAAAAGTATCCATAGTGTGATTTGCAATTAGGGTATTTAGTCATTTAAGTGGAGTTTGGGTTGTAAAAGTGATCAGATTGTGCTCACCTTTCTGCTGACACTAAAGCTTGTTTCTTTTAAGCTTATGACTTCAATTGTTAACTGCCAACGTTCCATTATTAAGAAAACTTGATTGAATATCGTTTTCTTGGGATTGTATGCAAATAGAGGACTTTCAAACTTAGTAAACTGTTATTGATCAATAAAGATAAAACTAGTATTGGTCGCCATTGTGCATGTTTGCTAGTAAACTCGTGATTGTAGGCTACTTATGTGTGTTTGAAAAATCCTAAAACATAGGACTTTGGCTAATCTTGTTGACCAGTTGAGGGATAGAGTTGAATTTGGTTCTCATTGAGCATTTGAGCCATATATGCTGCTTGATTGATAATCTTAATTAATTACGTTAAGCTACGGATTTTTTCTTCCTATGAGCCAATATGCAACTACATCCCTCAGAGAGAACTTGGCAAATCAGAAGCCCCAAAGTATCTTAGCAACTTCGATTAGTGTTCAACTTTCCAAACAACTATTGTGGTTTTACCTTTAACTTCATTTGACTTTAGTTCAATTCGAGATCTTCCTGACAAGGCAGCTTACAATCCATAATAAGCATACCTAAGCGTGCACCAAAAGATGAATCTAGCATCAATTTGCGACAATACTTTTTCAGTACAAAACCGAGAAACTAATCTTAAACACCACAACCACATCCTCTAGTTCTGTCTACAACAAGATGCAATCTTATGGTATGGCCTACGTTACTACCGTACTACAAATAAATTGTCTTCATGCCATGGGCATTAATCAAGCTACCTCATTTTAAAAGAAACCAATAATCAAAATTCAACAGTTAATTAAAGAGAACAAAAGTTGGAACTATTCTCAACAATGTTATTCTACTATGATTATTCACTTATTTTACTCCCTCAAACTCCATAACAGAAAAAACACAATACACTCAAATAAATTTGCATTACAATTTACAATTGATACAAATAGTATAACAGGAACTTCGGATAACATTAATTATAAGAGCATGCCATAAAAATGAATACCCACTAATAAAAACACATAAAATTAATCAAATAAACAAAATTTGAACATACCCTCTTATCAAAGGAAAGACCTTTATCTACAGCAACAGAAGAACATGCCAAAACTTGAAATTGGGTTTTCCCATTTCTGTGATTTACACCTCGGCGAAATGCAACGGAATTTTGGCGGGAAATAATGGGAGATTGAATGCAATTTGAGAATGAAATTGCCATTGAAGAAACTGCAAATGGAAAAAAAACAAAAAAAACATAATTTACAAATTGAGCAAATTAATTATAGAATTTCAGAAATTGGGGTTAAATTGAGACATAAACTGAAATGAAAAGAGAAAGAGATGAGGGGTTACTAACGATTGCTTGAATTGGAGGAAATTGACGATGATACAGATGAATTTGAGGAGATTGCGAGCTAAAGACGATGATCAGGATGTTAGTGTAGGTTGTAATTGGAAGATTTGTGGGTTTGAATTAGGGTTCTTCCAGGTAATAGTGTATGAACGTGGATACAACAAGTCATACAACTATATCAGTTTTTTTTTTGGTATGTTTCATTTGGTAGCGACAAGTGACAACGAGCTATAAAATACGAAAAATTTTTAGGGAAAGTAGTATGCAATATCAGATAAATGGCAATTAGGGGTGTGTAAAACCGGAAATCGGAAATTTTCTGATCCGGAAATTCGGATATCCGGATTTTCGGAACCAACAAAATTGAATCCGTATCCGTTCCGGGAAAATCGGAATTCCGAAATTTCGGATATCCGAAAAAACCGGATCGGAAATCCGGATATCCGGTTCCGAATTATATACTAGAATTTTCTCTAAAATTTACACATATACCCTTAAAAAACGGATCGGAAAACTGGAATTCCGGATTTTGTTTTCTTTAAAAATCCGGAATCCGATTTTTTAAAAATCCATTCCGTATCCGATCCGGTTTCCGGTTTTAAAAACCGGATATCCTATCCGGTTTTCCCGGTTTTCAAAAATCTTAATCGGAATTCCGATTTTTCGGACCGGAAATTCGGAACCGTAAAATCTTGCACACCCCTAATGGCAATATCTAGTACTGTTCTATTATTATAATAGTTAAAGGGTAGGGACCCCTCACATATGTTCACAACAATTGACTAAAACACCCAAGATATATGCAATATCTGATATTGAATAATCACCCCTCAAAATTTTAGTCAAGAATTTCGACATTATGGAATAGGAAGTTTTATGTGAATTTTTTTGTCGAGAGAAAATTCATATCATGTTTAAAGAAATTTTTCGTAAATATTGTGACATACATGCAACGTAATTAATACAGATATTTTCTAATATCCTTAAATTAATTTATGATCCTTTCTTAATTCAATTTGCGTATTCAAGTTCCTTTTTTTTTTATGGATTCCCCAAAAACCTTGTTATTATCTTTCTAGACGATTTCAATTATCTAGTGGCTTTCACTTGATTTTGGGATCAACATGTAAAATTTTAAGCCAATATATTTTCGAGACCCTCAAACCCTCGAAGAGCATGACTTATAGTCTTCGTTTTTGGCTTTTAAATTGCCTCGGGAGCTTCGTTGCATTTTCTTCCCAAATTTCATTGAGTTGATTCTAATAATCTTGGGTAGACCCACAATCTTTTATAGCTTTGCCTCTAAAATCTTGTTATATTTTCTCATTAGAGGATTCTCGAAATAAGGGCACATTTATCCTTTTGTTATTCCGAAACCTATTTATGACTTTTCGAACTCCGACAACTTGGCCGGAGACCCTCTTTTGACCCTGTGGACACCATGTAAAATTTTTGGCAATTTTTTTAGGATCCCATAACCACTGTAAATTATAAATTGTAGCCTTCGTTTACGACTTCTAGCGGGTTGCCCTTGGCTTCGTCATTTGTATGATTGTGTTGTTATTAGTTTGACTTTTATCAACTGCTTAATACGTTACGCTCAACCCAAGAGCGGCCTAAATGTGGTTTTGCCTCACTCGAACCATTTGTGTCTACAAATTTGTGATGTGGAGACCTCGTGCTTTATAAGGTATTATCCCCCACCCGAAAAAGAAAAAAAAAGATCTAGACCAATTTTTTTAATACAAATTTCTTTTGTTAATCCTTTCGTTTGCGATGAATATCTTTATTTCAACTAATAGGGAAAAAATAGGTCAAATTTTTTAGCCTAGGAAACATGCAATATTCCTTGAGCATGGTACAACTTTATTAGTAGATACACAAAAACATTAGAGCATTCACAATGGGGTTCCATATATAGAGTTAAGTCACATTTTTATTTACTCATTCATTGTGGGAGATTATCCAATTTTTGTAAGTAAGTTATATGGTAACCCTATCAAATTCTTTAAATTGATCGATGACAAAGCAATTAAGCAACATATGTCACTTTTTGCAAAGCTTCAGTTTTAGAATTTTAACAATTAAGTTTTATAGTTATTTATAACTCAAAAAAAAGAAATAATAATAAGAATTGCACCAATATTATTTTTAATACCATATACAATTTGAGTACTATATTGCCATATATTTTCTAAATTAATTTTGCTTTTCTCCCAATTTTAGAGGAATACATGTTTGGGTGAGCTAAATAATAACTAGAGGTTACTTAAAATTACGAAATGAAGATAGATTAAAAGGTTACTCCGTAGTAGAAATTGATGTGATAAGTAGAGAAGAGGAGATAAAAGATTGAGATTGTTTGACCATTACGTATGCCCTAAATATATATTGCTATGCGATTGCGGCAGAAAAACTATATGCCACAGCTTTGTTAGTGGCGAAAACTAAACATGCCATCTAGAAGATATTGGAGTGTTAAAAGCTCGCCACAACCAAGGTTGTATCGTGGTATTTTTCTTTCGCTACCTAGGTGGTGTCGGATATTTAGCATGCCACTACCTAGGTGGTGGCGGGAATTGAACATGCTAGTTCAGTTTTTCAAGGAAAAAAAAGGCTTGTAAAAATTGTGGTGAGTAGTTCGTCAGCGTGGCCTGGTAGTGATGTAGTTGTGTGGGAGCCGTCAAAGATCAGCGTGGTGGTGGTTTAGCGGTATGAGAATTGTGGTGGTGTGTTTTGGAGTGGGTGGATTATCTTTGGTGGAGTGGGGGCTTTAGGGGATGGTTGTGGTGGGTGTAGCAGTTGGGGTGGGTGGGTGGATGGGCAGTGGTGGTGGTCTGATGGAGCAATGGGGCGGAAGGGAGAAGGAAATTCATTAAGTAAGGCCATATTAGGAAATTTATTAAGTATTTCATGTGGTAGGGTTGGTAGTTGTGGTAGGGTTGGTAGTTATTTGTAAAGCATAGACCATAGGTTATACCGTTATACAATACAAGTATGCAACTTTCATGCGATTTCCATTTCCCTCATCCAACTTGAATAAATGCACTATTACTTTTCACTCTTTTTTTTTTTTTTTGGGGACGTATTTGGATCATGAAAATGTGGATAACCTATGGCATCCTTGTCAATGCCACGAAACATGAGGTTAAGTATCACTTGTTTTAGATAGTGTATCGACCCTACGTCTACTTCTTTGCCATACATTTTTAGGAAGTGTATCCCTTATGCTTCTTTGTCATCATACAAGTGTACTATTTTTGTTACTGAATTTTGTTTGTGATTGTCATTAAAAGTTTGTAATACCATTCTCTTCTTTCTGGTTGCCTTTGAACCATAAGAAATGTTGCGTAATTATGCATTCTTTTCGAATTATTGCAAACTTGTAATGCCATCCATAGAAGTTTGTTTTCATTATATTGATTTAAAATCAATGTGTTAAACGTTAATGTTATTACTTATTAGAGGTACTCTATTTATGAGATGAACAAAATTTATTTTATTGATAAAATTTCTTTAGAGATCCTCTTCATTTTTGAGAATAAAATGTAGAATTTGTTTCATAAATCAATAGTGTAGCAGTAAATCTTTTAGAAACTTTATCCTACTATTCTAATTTTATTTTAGACTATTATTTTGAAATTAATTAGCTAATGAGTGAAAATATATGAAGAAGAGCATAACTTTGCTTTACAAATGACACACCATGTAACCTGGGAGTAACCTTGACCACGGCTTTACAAACAACACAAATAAACATGTTGTCCAAACAGTAATAGAATAAAGGTTAAATACTTAAAATTAGATCAAAATCCCTATCAAGCCGCCGCATCTCTCTAGTTGAAACTTTGTCATCACTCCTATGTCTATAATCTAGATGCTCAATGCACATGGGTTTCAACTCACAAGTCACAACTCAGGTACATAATGTAATTGAGGAATTAATTAGTAATTTCTCCCTAATTAATTATGGGAAGGTCCTTAGCAAGGAATTATATAGTGTGAAAATGTCCACGTAAACAAAAAAAAATTGTTTATTTATTTTGAAGCTAAATATAAACTCATTTCGAAACAATGAACATTTTTTTTTTTTTTTTTACCGTTGATTATAATTCACTACATATAACTGGTAGTATAAAAGAAATGTCATATCGACTACTATTCTACTTGGCAGAGTGAATTAGACACACCAGTAAATGGAAAATGCTTATCAAATAAATGGATAATATTATGTAATGTCAATCATAAACATAAAGCTACATTACATAATTTCTATATAAGATTGATTCAGTATGTCAAGGGGTCAATTAAAACCAGAGCCCCTGTTTAATTACCTTCAACTAAACCCAACAAATACTTACATGATTACACTTTAAAAGCTTATAATACTTAGAAATTGCAACAAACAAAAGACAAATATTGCCAATCTTAAATTTTGTATAACGCAAAATTCATCCCCTATATCATCAACTACAAACAAATAATTTCTCCATTATTGTTATTGTCATGATACCAACATTGGATTGTTTTCTGTCACATTCAACGCATTAGACATATTATCCATCTTCTCTAAAATCAATCCCTCTAATAATCCCTTGTTAATCGATGTTGATGATGGCGATTTTCGCGATAATTGACCAATTGATGCCAGTTTCTCTAACTCAGATTCTTCTAACCCCTTAGCCGGTCCAAGACTTGGACCATGCTTTGCTAATGCATCCTTAAATTTCTTAATCTGCAAAAATTAATCACATATAATAAATACATTAGTCATGTATAAACATCCTATACCCTAGCGAAAAGCACGCGCACATAATTGATAGTTTGTGTTGTTATGGTCAATTTTTAAAAGTAGCCTAGTCACAAAAAAACTTACGGTTGAAATGGTGCAGCTAAAACTGGAAACACGACCTTCAGCACCTCGGTAAAACCTAAAAAAAGGGAGAACATGAATGTGCAAAGCATGGCACATTGGTTTGAGGTCTTCATAGTTGACTTTCAGGAAAATTGCATCCGGGTTCGATTCTGCTAACTGGCAAATCTGCAAATAATTAACAAAAAACACAATTAACTATTGGACCAAAATAAATTAAAATAATATAAAAATATAAAATAATGTTACCTTAGGATGAAGAGATTTACAACCACCACAACCAGGAGAATAAAAATCAACAATTACAAGTTTATCCCCAGCATTTTGTAATTCATCAACAAGGTGTTGAGCTGAATTAATTTCAACCATGTTGGGCTTTAATGTCTTTTCCCACCATCTCATTGCTTTGCTTATACAATATGTTGCTTCTGCCTATAAATTAAAAACACCCATTAATATCAATTACATTTTCCACTTGTAATTCATCAAAAAAATTAAAATATAATAATTAGTGTTTAATTAGACAACAGAGCATACCTTAACAGAGAAATTAGGATATGATGAAAGTGAAATTTTCTTCTGATCTGAAATAACAAGGGATTTTCCCATGAATTTGCAACTTAAATCTGAGATATTATGATTAAATTTGGGTTTAAAAATCGTGTCTTGAAACCCAGAAATTGATACTCCAGTTTTCAAAGAACCAGGGCAAGCCCATCAGTTACATAATACAAATCAAAAAAAAAAAAAAATGCTTGCTTTTTTTTTTTTTTTTTTTTGTATTTTGTGGATTAAATGGGAGTTAAAGTTAGACCCACTTAAAAAAAAAAGTGCAAGAATGAAACAAAAGAAAGTCTTTTTTTCTTTTTTTTTTTTTGACCTTTTGAAATCCTGCAAATTTCAAAACTTATAAATTATTAAAAGAAAAATCAAGTTCATATAATTGAGAAAAAATGCAGAAAATTTGAAGAATGAAGAAAAAAAATAGGTGAAATAAATTCTTGAAAGAAAAAAGAAATGAAGGTGAAGATGGAGAAAAGGGGAGAAAAATAGGAAATATAAGGTTGAAGGGTCCAACAGTTGGTGGGTTTAAGAGTAGCTTTATCCAATAAAAAAAAAGTTTTATTTTTTCTAAAAATTTAAAAAATAGTGGATAAAATTGATTGAGTTTAGACAATGTGACGTGGCAAGTTGGGTAAAAAGGGATTTTAAAAAACATTTTATGGGAGTTTTAAATTTGTAATAATGGTGTTTGATGTTTGTATAATGCAGTTTATTTTGGCAGTTATTACGGATTATCTAAATTTATTTGTCTCATTAATGTCAGAAAAAAACTACACAGCGTGGAGCTGACTTGGATTGTAGTCACCTTATGATTGAGCCATTGAAGTTGTAGATTTGTGGATAATGTAAAATTTAATAATATTATGAAAAAATTGTCGGATGAAAACTTTTAGAAACATTTTTTTTTGTTTGAAAAAACCTTAAACTAAATTTTTTTTTTGCCAGAAAAACTTTAATGTCTGAATCCGGTGTTGATCTTGTTTTTTCCGGCGTTGACCCACCCTTTTACCTTACTTGCACTCTTTTGCTTTTTCTCATCTTCCCTCCAATTTTTCCCTCCTTACTTTTCCCTAATTTTCCTCCATTTATCCCTCATTAAATATTTTAACCCTCCATTTTTCCCTCCTTTCTTTTTGTCAGTTATGAATCATCACACAATAGCTAGAACAATGGTAATAAAGATATGTTTAGTGTTTACTTCGGCTTAAAATCAGTTCAGTTTAGTTTCGTTCTTCTTTTATTTTGATAATTATTATTTTTGCTAATTAATTTGTTCCTAATATTATTTGTTCGTATAATTATTATTATTATCGTTTACAAAAATATTATTATACCGGGGTTACCATTCACAAAAAACATGAAGATGTATTACTGGTTTTATTTCATAAAATAAAAACTACCAAGAACGTTTTTTTTTGTTTAAAAATTATTAATAGATTAATATCAAAATCAGTACTATGTCATTACTCCATGTTTAAAAATCATTAATAATCCATGGTTAAAAAGTAATAGTCATAGTCAATCCATAAAAATCATTGTAAAAAAATCAATAATCATAATTAAAAAACAATAGTTAAAAATCAATAATCCATGATTAAGAATCATTTATCCATAATAAAAACTTTCAGTTCAATTCAAAAACCACTAGTTTTAAACAAGAGGTGAACATGAACAATATGAAATGTATTCAAAAATTATCCACCAGAAATGTTAAGCGTACTGGACCATACACAAATACTGTATCTTTTCCATCTTCATCTTATGGCATTATTTTAATATTGAAATTAATTATTCAAACCGAAAAATACTGAAAAATAAATGTGGTGCAGTCCATGAGTAGAGCTAGTGGAGTGTTAAAAAGAGGTCATTAAATCTTCAATGAATGATCATGTGATTTGTGACTTGTAAGATTGTTGGCTAAGATAAGATGACTGCAATTGTAAACTACTCGTATTAAATTGCGTGCAAATCAATCCATTGTTTTTTTTTTTTGATGGTTTGATTAATTAATAATGCCCACTGTTTTCAGGTGTTTTCAAGTTTCCAATCTTCAATTTATTAAAGCCCATACGCACTTGCTACTGATTTGGAAAAACAACTTTATCAATTATCATAGTTATGTTGATCAATTTTAGATAAAACAATTAACAACACATGAATTTTAGGGTTGGGTCAACTCTAAATCTTTGATCTTACTCTTACTCATTTAAGTCTTGTTCTTTTTAGCTTACTTTCACTTTAATTTAGAAGGTGAGATTACTTTCTACTTCTTTCTAATTATGTAGGGATTTATCAAAAAGTTATTTGCTTAGTTCAAACTGAATCATTTTTCAATTCGGTTAATATCACTATTTATAAGGATCGTCTGGTGATTAGGCCGTTAGAGGATGAGATTCCCTCTAACTCTCCTTATATTCATCTCATCCGAAGATGCAAAGCTCTTATGATGTATTCGGAATGGGAAATTTCTGTTCGTCATTGCTGTAGGGAAGCTGCGCTAATCGTGTGGCGGATTGGCTAGCTCACAGGGGAGTGGGGTTGACTGAAAAGCTTGTCATCTTTCAGTCCATTCCACGAGAACTCGGGAATATTCTTCTAGAAGATATAAGCGGGGTTTCTCTGCCTCGGATGAGATGAATATATATACAATACATTAAAAGACGTTCCTTTCGAATAAAAAGTGTCACGTGGCACTTCCCAAAGCATATGCGTCATGTAATTGTGACACATGACTCAATAAAACAAACATACTTAGGACCTGTTTACTTCAACTGAAAACAGCAGAACTGAACTGATTTGAGCTAAATTGAACTGAAAGTTTTTATGAAGGATTATGATTAACAAAATGAAAGAAGAGCTGAAGTGAAATGAACTGATTTTAAGCTGAAATAAACACGCCCTTAGAGCTAAAATTGAGCCTAGGACATGACCTCTTTTAATTCCAAATCATGCATTTACCATATCTCAACTTTTTTTACTAATTTAAATGTCCACATAACATTAAATTTACGAACCTTTCATTTATCAAGTGAATTAGAGATTAAATTTTTGTTTTCACAGGGAAACTACAACAACAGCGCCTTAGTCCCATATAAATGTAGGATCGACTAGACGTAAATCAAGAGTAAAAATAAATGCATGTTAAGTGATTAAAAAAATGTAAAACCCACATCAATGTTTAGTCCGATGCACTAGTTAGCCATTTAAATAGTGATATTAAACATAAACTCCATCCGAGCACAATTGCTCTCGTATAATACAATACTAATGTCATCTTTAGGAAAACAGTATTAATTTCCTTGTGATTTCATATAGATTGTGTCTTCTACTATATTAGACTTTCAAGATCAGAGTAATTTGAACGTTGTTTTAAGTTGACTCACTACAAAAAAAAAATTTGCTTTAGAGACAGATAATTAGAGACAAATTCCGTCTCTAAGTTTAGACACTAAAATTTAGAGACAATAAAAATTTTCAAAAGTAGAAACGGATTTTGATATCCGTCTCTAATTCGTCTGTACGTTTTCTTTTATTTATATACAATTCTTATGTTCAACAAAGAGCTTTTGGTATAGTTGGTTTGAGTTTAACTAAGTGACTTTGAGGTCCAAGCTTAATTCAGCGATTTAGAAAATCTAAAAAAAAGTTATTATTATTATTATTTTGTCCCCTAATTTAGAGACGCATTTTTTGTAGTGACTTACTACCCTTTTTTTCTAGATTGATAATTTATATGGAATGATACACATTATGAACTAGCTTTTATTTTTTATAATGCATAATTTGTTCATCACCCTAATTAATTAATATAGAAATACAAAAAGCATATCACTTTGACACCGACCACCGTGAATCATGTGAAACATGAAAACATCATTGCATGAAAGAAAATAAGAATAATGATAGGGCTTTAAATAAAATCTAGGTCCCACGGATACAACTCTAACATATCGTACCCCGTATTCGATACCGACCCATGTTGGATACACGTACCTATTTTAACATAATTGATTAGTCTCACTCAAGTATTTCATAGCTTTTGAGTATTCGATATCGTCAAAATTTATATAATTTCTTTCACGTACCTATATCCTTAGTTTTTCCAAAAGCGTTTTTCCGTACTCGTTTTTTGTCCGTACCCGTACCGGTATTTGTTTCTGTGCAACCTACAATAAAATAAGTGACCTAATCATTGGATGAAAAAACAAGAAAGATTTTATTCTTTTGCATAAATTTTCCTTAAGAAAGTTGATCATATATCCATATCATTGAACAGAAAAAATGTCCTTTGTGGTTAAAAGTATTCCGACAACCAACCACTGCATTCACAAAAACTTTAATCGAAGCAAATTAAAAGGGCAAAACTAAGGTTATCATTAATTACTCGTAGTAAGTAGTAGTGTACTTAAAAGACACCATGAAATTATGGTGACTGAAACAATAGCATTTTCATATTTTACTAACACTCTCTAAGTTTCCAACAATATAATGGAAGCAATAAACTCCCAAAATACTCATAAACATCATGCAATATTTCTACCTCTTGGACTTCAAGGCCATATAAATCCAGCCATCAATTTATCCCTCAAACTTGCATCATCAAAAAACTTCACCATCTCTTTCCTCACCTTTGAACACCACCATCAACAACTAACCCAAGTTCGGCCCAGCGACAACTTGAACGACATATTTTCTCGAGCCCGTCAAGGGCCCAATGGGCTCGATATTCGAGACCAAGTCATATCCGATGGGCTACCCTTGGACTATGATAGGGCTGCTAGACCAGAGGAGTATTTGGGTTGGTATTTGTATGGAGATATGCTTGATCATATTATAAAGGGAGTTGAGAAAATAGTGTTGAACTCAAAGCCCAAAGTAGATGTGTTGATAATTGACACATTTTTTCCTTGGGGCTCCAAGATCGCTAAGAAGTTTGGGCTTCGTTTTGTTTCGTTTTGGACTGAGCCTGCTTTGGTTTTCAACATCTATTATCATGTTCATCTCCTTAAGCAGCATGGTCATCTTGATGCCCCTGGTAATCTCTTTATCCTTTTTATTTTTGTTTAATATGTATATGTTTTCTCAATAAAAAACTAGTAGTCACTTGCAAATTTGCTATATCCATGGAAATTGTTATCCACATAAAACAACTATATATGTACTTTAAATATGGGCCTGCACCACATATGTATATTGTAGAAAAGAGAGTCTACCACCATATAACCGTATGGCAATAAGTGAATTAACTTCTTAACCTTATAAAGTAGACACACCTACAAAAAGTATCGACTCGACAAAGTATTTGCTTTCTTATTATTTCAAAAATAATGTTACGATAAGAACATGGAAATAATTGTAGATACACGAACAGATCCAATTGATTATATACCAGGAATATCCTCGATTGAGCCAAAAGACTTGATGTCATATCTCCAAGACAAAGACATCTCAACAAACATGCATCAGCTAATTTTTCAAGCTTATGAAGATGTAAGATTAGCAGATTATGTACTTTGTAACACAGTGCAAGAGATTGAGTCCAACGCAATTTCAACTTTACAAAATGTCATGGCTTTTTACTCAATTGGGCCCATTTTTCCTTCGAAGTCACTACAAAATGTTGTGTCAATTAGTATATGGCCCAAGTCCAATTGCTCAGAATGGCTTGGGTCCAAGCCTAATGGCTCAGTTTTGTATGTATCTTTTGGTAGCCTTGCTAATTTTACTAAAAAGGATATTATGGAGATTGCTTATGGTCTTATGAAAAGCAACATTGATTTTGTTTGGGTGCTTCGCCCTGGGATAGTGCTTCATGAGGATGATCATCTGTTGCCCGATGGATTTGAAGAAGAAATTCTTGGCCGTGGGATTGTTGTTCCTTGGACTGATCAGATTGCGGTATTGTCTCATCCAGCTGTAGGCGGATTCTTAACACATTGTGGGTGGAACTCAATATTAGAGAGTATATGGTATCAAGTTCCAATGTTGTGTTTTCCTGTATTTTGTGATCAGTTCACTAACCGTAAATTAGTGGTTGATGATTGGAATGTTGGAGTTGATTTGGTCAGTGACAAAACATTAACCAAATTGGAGATTGCCACTCAAATTAAGAGTTTTATGAGTCAAAAAACTAGAGATGAATTGATAGATAACATCTTTGTTGTAAGGGAAATATTAGAGGGCACCTTGGAAAATAATGGATCTTCAAGAAAAAATCTAGACAAATTTGTAGAGAATTTGAGCAAGTAGGAATAGAATCCGAATTTATTATACCTTATTTTCTTTTACTATATAAACTAGAATTTTAGCTCGAGCGATGCCTCAAGTCAGATGTAGTTAGCAAACTATGTTTTTGTATTATTTATACATTTTCATAATTTATTTTGACATAAATAACATACTAATGTGATAATAATTGCTTCAATAATTGATCATCTCAATCATAGCTACGTGTGACATGTTAATTATTTAAATAAAAAAAAAATTTGATTATCTCAATCATGACTGGTCTGAAATTGATATAAAATATTACCTGGTGCTTCCAAAAATCTCCAATTATTCTGCGTAAAATAAATATATTAATTTGGACGTCGTTTTAAGTTAGATTAATTACTAACCCTATTTTTGAAGTTCATGAGCCTTAGTGTTTTTTATGCATAATCTAATCATTACTCTAATCTAGTTAAAAAACATATGTAGTAGAAATAAGAAAAAGCATATCACTTTGACGTACACCATCATGAAACATGTAACATCATCATATGAAATAAATAAGCATAATGATCTAATCATTAAACATCAAGACATATTATTTTTTTTTTTCTTTTTTACATAAAATTTTCTTTAAATATGGTGATATATCAATATCATTGAACATAACCTTAAGATACACAGAGTATATTCTTTGTGTTTCACCAAAAAGAAAAAAAAGAGAGAATATTTCTACATCCAAGTCCAACCACTCACAAAACAATGTTTAATTAAAGCCAAAAGGCAAAACAAAGATGCTCTTTACCAAGTAATATTGTACATAAAAAAACAACTTGAAGATAAGTTGACCAATAAACTAGCAAAACTTTGATACAAGATCCCAATAAATTAACTTGGAATCCTCCAAGCCTAAGTGTTATAATGATAGGACCATCTTTAAATTTCACATTTCACTAACTCTCTAGGTTTCCAACCTTATAATGGAAGCAATAAACTCCCAAAATACTCACAAACATCATCATGCAATATTATTTCCTCTTGGGCTTCAAGGCCATATAATTCCAGCCATAAACTTATCCCTCAAACTTGCATCATCAAAAAACTTCACCATCACATTCCTCACCTTTGAACACCTCCACCAACAACTTATCCAAGCTCGGCGCAACGACAACTCGGACGACATATTTTCTCGAGCCCATCAAGGGCCCAATGGGCTTGACATTCGAGATCGAGTCATATCTGATGGGCTGCCCTTGGACTTTGATAGGTCTGGTAGATTGGAGGAGTATTTGGGCTGGTATTTGTATGGAGATATGCTTGATTATATTATAAAAGGTATTGAGGAAATAGTGTTGAACTCAAAACCCAAAGTAGATGTGTTGATTATTGACACATTTTTTCCTTGGGGCTCCAAGATTGCTAACAAGTTTGGGCTTCGTTTTGTTTCATTTTGGACTGAGCCTGCTTTGGTTTTCAACCTCTATTACCATATCCATCTCCTAAAGCTGTACGGTCACTTTGATGTCCCTGGTAATCTATTTATCTTTTTTTTTTTTTAAAAAATTTATTTAATGAGTATAATAAATAGATATATGTTCTCTAAATATTTGTACTACTCACTGTCAGTATCCATTGTAAAGTTATTATCGTCGACATAAAACATGTAAGGTTGTTAACAGAGTATACATTTTGAATACGACTCTCTGCTACATGCAGTGCCACATATGTTATAGAGAAAGAGTAAACCTTGCCATGTTAGGAGGTTCCATCATACAACCATTTATATCTATTACTAAGATGGCTATCATTAAAACTGCTTTCCCTCATGACCTCCCCTCATTTTTCTATCTAAAATCTACACATTTATTTCTATTACTCGGGTATTTATTTAATTTCTATATGAACTTGATATTAGGATTTTGTTTGACATTTATATTTTAGATACTACCTCGTAAATGATTAGTTGCGGCCAACAAACTATTTTTTTAATACTCACAAATATTACCCACTTATTGCAACTAGTCGTTTACAGAGGTAGTGTTTGAATGGTTATTTTAAAAGGTTACATTTTTAAATTATATTATTTTATGTTTGAATTTATAATAGTTACCTTTTTATCTTATTAGATTTTATTTCAAGTATTAAGTTCTGTTTTTTTTTTTTTTTAGAATTAGAAAACGCAAAAAAAAATTAGATTACATTTATTGTATTATATTGAGTAGTAAAATGAAATAAATGATAAATTATGTTTATTATAATATTTTATATATATCTATAAAATAATTAAATCGATTTATAATTACGAAGGATTCTAAAAATACAATGATCTACAAAACTTATCTTAGAAAATTATCAAAAATATATGTTCTTGTTATTATTAAATATTAGCAATCTGGCATTTGTTTAAAGTGTGCATCGCATAGGTACAATACTAGTATGACAATAAAGTAATTAGTCTTTTAACTCTATAAAATATGCATATGGTATAACCACGTGAAAAAGGTATCCAATCCATAACATATTTGTTTTCTTCTTGTTTCAAAAATGTTAGGATAAGAACATGAAAATAGGTATACTAACATGTTTATATAATTGTAGATACACGAAAGGATCCAATTGATTACATACCAGGAATATCCTCAATTGAGCCAAAAGACTTGATGTCATATCTTCAAGACAAAGAGTTATCAAAAAACATGCATAAGTTAATTTACCAAGCGTATGAAGACGTTAGATTAGCAGATTATGTGCTTTGTAATACTGTGCAAGAACTTGAGTCCAACACAGTTTCAGTATTGCAAAATGTCATGCCTTTCTACTCAATTGGGCCTATTTTTCCATCCAAGTCACTACAAAATGCTGTGTCAATAAGTCTATGGGCTGAGTCCAATTGCTCAAAGTGGCTTGGTCCCAAGCCTAATGGTTTAGTTTTGTATGTATCTTTTGGTAGCCTTGCTAAATTCACCAAAGAAGATGTTATGGAGATGGCTTATGGTCTTATGGAAAGCAAGATTGATTTTGTGTGGGTACTTCGCCCTGGGATAGTGCCTCATGAGGATGATCATATGTTTCCTGTTGGATTTGAAGAAGAAATTCGTGGTCGTGGGATTGTTGTTCCTTGGACTAATCAAATCGCAGTGTTGTCTCATCCAGCTATAGGCGGATTCTTAACACATTGTGGGTGGAACTCGATATTAGAGAGCATATGGTATCAAGTTCCAATGTTGTGCTTTCCTGTATTTACTGATCAGTTTACTAATCGGAAATTAGTGGTTGATGATTGGAAGGTTGGAGTTAATTTGGCAAGTGAAAATACATTAGAAAGAATGGAGATTGCCACTCAAATTAAAAGTTTTATGAGTCAGAAAACTAGAGATGAATTGAAAGAAAACATGCAAGTCATAAGGAAAATATTACAGGGCACTTCCGAAAATAATGGATCTTCAACAAAAAATCTAGACAAATTTGTAGAGAAATTGAGTGAGTAGAGTAGAATCCAATTCGTTGCACCTTCACCTTGTACTCTTTTATTTTACTACATATAAATTCCGACGGCTCTACCAGTCTACCCTATGGAGTATGGACAAGAGAATAGGCTTTCCTCTTTTCTTTTTTTTAATCCCATAATAAATATCCCAAGTTCCAAATGTATACAAAGCGTCTTATCTGTATATTTTATATACTAAGGAGTATGTAAGTGTAAATGTTATTATTGAGTTTAGAGAAGAATAAATTATGCGATTTCATGTTACAAAATAGGGAGTAATTTTTTTTTTTCATACTACAAGCCATTAGAAGATTACAAAGTCAACAAAGATAAAATACAGATTTACTATGAAGTACCTATTTGTTTATTGAGAGGCGCTATTGATTTTTGTCGATATGTACTTCTTATATGTTGTACAAGAAACACTCTTTCTTAAACGAACCTCAAGAAAAGCTAGTGCATGCCTCTTAATCTCTTATCGGTCAATAACATATTTATTTATGAACACAAAAGTTAGAGTTTAATTTTTGAGTTATAGATGTTGAAAGTATTAATTTGGTGGCACAATGATGTTCATTTTGTTGATATTGTCAATGAACAGGTTTCCCAATTCAGGATTAGTGTTGAAAGAACCTTGTAGTACTTGGCTACTTGTGGAGACATGGCTGTGTCCATAACGAGCTCTTCCTAGGCCCTAGCTACTTCACCCAGTATAACCCTGCATTTTGAAAAATTTCACCAAAATATAGTTATAAAATTGCTTTCATGTTTGAACAACACGTAATTATATTTTGCAAATTTGACTCAATCCGAAATTCTCCACACAATGTCGATATGACGATATTAGGGGCAACTTTATGGTAGGCAAGTTCAAAGTGACCACCACAACTTTTTATTTGACCAATCAAAATGCACCTTAATCAATAGGCCAGGCTGTGATAGTCAAATTTAACTACTTGGACGACCATAATATTTTTATGATACAAGTTGAGTATGTCCAATTGCTTAAAGTATGAAAATGATTAGATTTTCATACTTTTAATCAAGATTGGTATTTGACACCCGAATTATAATAAACTCGATAACCAACCTTAGCAAGACGAATTAGCAATATAAAATTGAACATAAAATGCATCGTCAAACATGCTACTTAATTATTAGAAGTGGTGATAATGGAGAAACACTCACGACTTGTTTACTCCAGCTTCATTTCAGTTTATTTTAGTTCAACTCAACTCCATTTAGTTCAGTATATTTCATGTCTTCTTTTATTTTACTACTTATAATATTATTTGTTCATATATATATATATAATATTTTTTTCTTCATATCTCGTAATACTTTTTGTTCGTAATGTTATCATTATTTTGTACTAGGATTTATTTTGTTTATAATATTATTGATGTGTATTAGCTTTATTAGTGTTATTTTGCTTCTTAATATATTTTTGAAACATTAATCATTATATATATATATTTATTTATTATATAATTTTCACGAAAAATAGATAAAGTCTTATATGTAGCCTGCCACACCATTAAGTAACATTGGTTGGCATTGTTTTTTCGTGTGCAATACTAGTGATCAAAGGTTGTTTTTGACTATTAGTGAGCTCATTCACTTGTTCTTCGCTCATATTATACGCTTTGCTTATGATTTTGGGTGAAAAACCTTTGAGAATTCCGATTGCACCAGCAACAAGACAATAAGTAATTTTACCAGGGGTAGTTGCATTATGAGTTTCACCTAAGAATATGATCTCAAGGTCATCGTTTCCAGCATTGAACCACCACGAAACAACTCCATTTTCGACAAAAATAGCATCTCCTTTCTCGAGCCTTACTACCTTCTCCTTGGTACACCCAGGATAGATCATTGCCGCGACCCCATCAGTACCTATATAACAAAATTCAACATACATACACATCGATAAAGTTATATATGGCATAACAGACTCGTAGGGGAGAATATAAATATGTGCAAGTTAAGTATAAATGTAATGTACCTTGAATGACATATCCAATCTTGTTACAATCAGCATAATGAGGGAAAGCAAAACCACGAGGCTTTAAAATGAGCCTACCACCACTAACGTTTGATTGCTCAAGGAAAGGAAATATGGCGGCATCCCAACTATAGTAGCTTCCCCCTTCTCCTTCCGTCAACAGTTGCTGCGTTTCCAAAGGCACCAAACTCATCGTGTGTTTGTGTTTGTATTGGCAATAACAATGATCGATGAATTCCAACTTCTAAAACAATGGATCAACCAAGTTTCTACAAGCTTTAATTTATCAAAATATTATTTGTTATACATAGTTATATATATTATTATATACACACCTATATAACAGGTAACATGGTAATATTTGCCTCGAAATGAACTATTGTCAACGAAAATTAATGTCAGTAATAAATCTGATCATTAAAAATACGTTCGGTGAACGTAACGGTCGATATTATATTCATACTCATGGAAATCATCCATTATAATATGTTCTCCATTTTCGAATAATGATGTGATCAAACTTCGGAACAGTTTACTTTTTTTTTTTTTCCTGCATAATTGCTGAACATAAGAAATAGCATGTGGGGTGTTAAATCTATTAATATGTTACGTGAAGCATACAAAAATGTCGATTATTTTATTATGTAAGATGTATGTAAGGGGCATAATATCTACAACAAATTGCGGACCCCCCACAATGATGAAGGGTTATATTTTTTTAATCTTCGGGTGTATTTGGTAGGGTGTAAAACTTATTTAGATGAAAATAGTTTTTCATAGAAAATCTTTTGAAGAATTTTCGTTGTTTGGTTGCATGTATAACGATTTTACATTTTAAGTATTTTTTTTTTGTTTGGTTAAATTGAAAATCAATTATTTTAATTGTGAGGAGAAAATGTTTGTCATTGAAAATAGTTTTCGTTTTAATTTCGGGGAAAATGTTTACAGACAGTTTTTAAGAAAAACATTTTACATCCTACCAAACGTACCCTTAGAATCGTTGTTTATTCATTAATTAAGTCAGGACTATGGTCTATTCCAAATGTATTTGTTCCAAGCTATAATGTGTCTATATTTTTATATTAGGATCAATATTGTATAGACAATAGACACACTAACAATTGAGTTTAAAATTTTGGGATAGAAGACAAAATAATTTTCAAGTTGGATGAATGTCGATACTCGATATCAACTCTTGGAGATCATCTCTCAAGAGTTCAAAGACAATAATATTGAAACTGTCGCAGTAGGAGAGCAATAAGCCAATAAACACTCAATCACATTTATCATACATGTCTAATGTTAATTATACTCCAGCACGTTTATTGTTTAAATGTTAGTACGGAGTAGCAATCTGAGATTTATGATATACTATTATTTGAATGTATTATGATATGAGATACTTGGAATATGGACAATAGTTTAATGTGATATATATTGTTTTTCTTTTTCAATTTTTATACAAAAAAGCCACAAGGGCGATACATATTAAAAATAGGGGAAGGAGATTCAAATATGTGATTTATTGTACGCAAGCCCTCAATCTTAACCACTAAACCCAAATATCATTATAAAAAATGACATTAAGAATATACGGAGTAATGTTTACGGAGTTACATCATTCCGTAATTTTATTATTATTATTAAAAATGATAATATTCGATACTTCTTAATTTCTCAATTTGGTGGCATGATGATGGCCTTTTTGTTGATATTGTCTATGAACAATTTTCCTAATTCAGGATTAATGTCAAGAGAAACTTGAAGCACTTCAGGAGACATGACTTTCCATATAGAGCTCTTCCCAGCAACTTCACCAAGCGTAGGCCTGTATTATGAGAAATCACCAAATTATAATAATTTACTACGTATTACTACTAGTATACTTCATAGATTTTCAAATCACGTAATACTATACTTAGCAAGATTGAAAGGCTAAAATTGTAATGATGCAATAATTTTCTGCTCTAACCGAAACTTAGGCCGCATTTGTTCAACTTTCAACAAAAATAACTTCATATCAACAAACAAAATTAGATACTTCCACTAAATAAGGGTTATTATTCATAAAAAAACACATCCAAATCAATCAGTCCAAAAGAAAAAATGAACTTATAGTACGGCATGCCCCTACTAACTTAGATAAGTTTAAGTTGTTCAAAACATGCCCTTACTAACTTGATCTATAGTAACTTAGCTAGAGTACAATACTAAAATATTCTTGTTATTGATCTGAATATTTTAACTTAACATCAAAATTAATGAGAGTAGCGGCAATAGTGTTTGTAATAAATTTGTATTGAACTAATCGAATATTAAGAAACTTATCATCAACATTAATCAGAGTAGATGCAATAGTGTTTGTAATAAATTTGTATTGAACTAATCGAAAATTAAGGTACGATATAAATTTAATCGACCTGAACCAAGGAATCGAAACTAAACTTGATAACCAACTTGTGCGTGCGGAATTGTATCCCAAATTGAGTATGTCACTTTCATATGCTTATGCAATTTGATGTTATAAAAAGAAAGAAAAAACAGACACTTTATTCTTTCGGATTAAATTGAAACAATGTAATTGAACATAGTGGACTCAACTCAAACTTAGACTTTGATTCACAAGGACCAAATGAAAGATAAACCAAATTACGAAATAGATGGAATTGAAAGCGACGAACTTTAACTTAATGTAATTGAAATGAAGTCGAAAATAGCAGAGCTAAGTCTGATGTATAAAAAATGTAGGGCACATACCTTGAAGCAGTGATGATGGAGAAACATTCAATCCCTTCTTTATCAGCACCAATAACAACCATATAAAATTTTGGGACAGCAAACATATGACCAGCCTCCAACTTAGTGTCCAAAACCAATTGTCCATTTATTCCCACAACTTGGACCCAACCACTTCCTTTTGTAACATAAGTAAGCTCAACCCCTGAATCTTTAGCATAATAACTTGGTCCAAACATTGCATTTGGATCAAGCTTTAACAGTTTACCCGAAAGCCGAATACCTTCAAGAACTGAATACTTATCGCTTGTTATAGTATTCAATGAGCCACCATTTTCGACACAAACATCAGGTTTAATGTTGTCAAATTTAATGGTTAAATGTTCGTGTTTAGATGGTTTTATCTTCTGAAATGGTGATTAGTAATGGTTGTTTTTGAGAGTTAATGAGCTCATTCACTTGTTCTTCCGTAATATCATATGCTTTGCTTAAGATTTTGGGTGAAAATCCTTTAAGAATTCCTATTGCTCCAGCAAAGATACAGTAAGTGAATTCACCAGGGGTTGTTGCATTATCGGTTTCACCCAAGAATATGATTTCAATGTCATCATTTCCAGCATTGAACCACCACGAAACTGATCCACTTTCGACTAACATGGTGTCTCCTTGTTCGACCTTCACCACCTTCTCTTCGGTACATCCCTGATATGTCACCCCTACAACTCCATTACTACCTATAAGAAAAAGGAGATATATAAGATACACTTGAATTGGATATCATTTATATGAATTGAATGAATGCAAATATTAGGCAAGGTGGCAAGGATATTAGATAACTTATGTACTCTCCTAAGTTGCTACATTATGTTTTTTTTTTTTACATTACTCACATTTTAATTTTAAATCACTTTGGTCATTAATGTATAACAAAAAATATATTGGATCTTGTTTAACTCGTTCCAATGTATATTTTTCAAAAATATACCAAATTCGAGATATTATTTTTTATAAGTTGAGTTTTAGGAGATTTGAAAAGGCGAATGTAGCAAATAAAAAAAAAAAAAAAAAAGAGTAATTAATGTCATCTATTATATAACTCATATATTATAACTATTGAACATATATATACNAAATAAAAAAAAAAAAAAAAAAAAAAAAAGAGTAATTAATGTCATCTATTATATAACTCATATATTATAACTATTGAACATATATATACACAAATTATTAAATTAGCGATATGATTTTACCTTGAATGGCATATGCAATCTTATTGCAATCAGCATAATGAGGGAAGGCGAAGCCACGAGGCTTCAAGATGAGTTTACCACCACTAACCTTTCCTTGTGCAAGAAAAGGGAAGACGGTGGAATTCCAACTAAAGTAGGTACTTCCTTCCACATCTGTGAGTTTTTGTGGCAATTCTAAAGGTACCAAACTCATCTTTTCCATTCCTTAGATATAAAAAAAAAAAAAAAAAAAAAAAGCTTTGAATTGAAGTTCTTATTAATGGTAATCTCCATTCTAAGAACCATTCATTTATAATACGGTTACCAAATTGAATTGTACGACTTCACGTGTCGCGTAATGCCGTAAATCCCGTATTTTCAAAACGTTGAAGAAAAAAAAACAAACAAAAGACGTGTTACTTTGAATGGCGGTCTACGAACCACTCTAAATTAATGATTGCTTGGATTTTTTTTATTTTTTTTTTTTAGAAACCAACTACATGAATGTAAGATGATTATATTTTGCTACAAGGTTTTAAAAAGGTTGAAAGATATTGTACGTAGTGGCCTATATCTTAGTTGTTGACTTGTTGTTAATTGCCAATTGGATAGAAAATTGGCTGGTTTGAATTTTTTGGCATAACTTATGGTCTTATGCATTTGTATAATTTGGTGAACCCGTTAAACAAAGGCTTAAATCAATTAGCTAGACATAAACAAATATTTTGATATGTATATGGAGATAGATTAATATTGTGGGGATATTAATAAGCCCAACGCAAATATTAGTTAAAAGAGAACAATTTTTTCACTAGGTATATATAACTTTGTGATTTTACAAAATTCATGACTTATCCCTATAGTTTTAAAATTGCTCTATGTATCCCTGAGTATTCCAATTATTTAATGTATTGAATACCCTCTATGATTGATGGTGTTAGTAGAACTTTTTTTTTTTTGGTTTTTTTGAGGAAAAGTTTTAGTAGAACTTTAGTTGCTATAAACTTAATGTGCGCACCAAATGTTGTTGAATTTTCTAAGTAATTACGAAAAAGGATAATGACATGCACAAACATAATCCACTTTTATATTTACAAGGATATCATCTCATTTTTTTAACAAGGAAAGAAAATCAACTATTACCTTTGCTAAAGTCAATCAAGAGCATTCTTACGAAAAATAAAAGATTAGAAAAAAAAATGGTCACATGGCCGGGGTGGAGGAAAAATTTAGTCTAGAAAACAATTTACCCTCCCTCGTGAGTCCGCTGCTTTTTAATTAACTTCTCTACAAATTAAACATGATTAATTTGACAATCAATTGAGATAGTTCTACTAGGGAAGTGTAGGAGCACATGCAATAATAACACTCAAATTATTACTCAGTAGTAGCTTAGAATCAAAAGTTTAGTACACATGACACATCATAGATCGATCATATTTAAACATAAAACGGAAAATTCCGTTCTTGATATGGATCACACGGATCCAATTATCGTCCTTAGAATATAAGCAAAACAATTACGGAGTACATATGTCAATCTTTTGAACCATTGAAAAAGCAACATGAAAGAAGGAAATAGAGAAGTCTTGATAATATATATATCATCAGAGATCAATATAATCATTTATTACATCAAAAATAAATTTTAAGAATTGACGTGCTATTGAGATGGATTTCTCAATTTGGTGGCACAATGATGGATGTCTTGTTGTTAGTTTCCAAGAATAAGTTTTCCAAATCAGGATTAGCATTGATAGAAGCTTGTAGTACTTGTGGAGACATGTTTGTCCATAAAGATTTCTTCCCAACTACTTCACCCATTATAGGCCTGTCTCATATATAAAATGTCAACCTATATTAAATAATTATATCATTATTTTACTACTCATACTCAAATTATTTTCAACCACCTACACATGTAACTATATAAGTATGTAACTACATAACTATGTCTTGCCAAATTGAAACAATTCAAATTCCTTAACCCCAAAATATATTATTCAAAAAGTCTATCTAATTGCTCAAGGTTATCCAATAAACAAAAAATGAATCTAAATAATTATTACGTACTTATTTGAAATTATATCAATCCTACATCAATTTTACCGACAATACATGCATTTATATAATTAAAAAACAGTAGTCTTTTTAAGTTTAATTAACCTGATCCAAAGTTGAGTAGATCGAAAACAGAATGATACTAATGACATATGATATGACTCGAATCAAACTAAACTTAATAATCAACGTAAGCAAAACCAATCCAAAATGAATCCTTAATGGATCAATAAAACATGCATGATACTTGATTTAAATTGACACGATCGATGTCAAAAAAATTATCTATGTGCAAAAAATAAAAGCACCATGACTAAAAAAAAATGTCACTTACTTGGAAGTGGTAATGATGGAGAAACACTCAATTCCTTGTTCACCAGCAACTATGGCAAACACATTAAATTTTGGGACAACAAATAATTGACCAGCTTCCAATTTTGCATCCAAAGCCAATTTTCCATCCATTCCCACAACTTGAACACAACCACTTCCTTTGGTAACATAAGTAAGCTCAACTCCTGAATCCCTAGCATTATAACTAGGTCCAAACATTGCATTTGGATCAAGATTCAATAGTTTTCCTGAAAGCCGAATTCCTTCAAGAGCTGAATACTTCTTGCTTGTTAAAATATTCAACGAACCACCGTTTTCGACACAAACATCAGGTTTAATGTTGTCAAATTTAATGGTTATGTGCTCATGCATAGATGGTTTTGGCATGTTAGTTTCCTTTTCAACAATGGTGATCAATGGTTGTTTTTGACTATTAGTGAGTTCATTCACTTGTTTTTCATTAACTTTATATGCTTTGCTTATGATTTTGGGTGAAAAACCTTTAAGAAGTCCAATTGCTCCGATAGTGAGACAGTATGTGATTGCACCAGGGATAACTGCATCATTAGTTTCACCCAAGAATATGATCTTTAGGTCATCGTTTCCAGCATTGAACCACCATGAAACTACGCCAATTTCGACGAATATGGCATCTCCTTTTTCAAGCTTCACCACCTTCTCCTTGATACACCCAGGATATATCATTGCTGCAACGCCATTAGTACCTAGGTAGTAATAAATTAGAGATGGAGTACGTAAAATATACTGAAGATTTTAAAGATAATAAACCCACATGTGAATCCTATATCAAAGGATGAGAGTAAGAACGACTAAAATATAAGCTTAGAGGACTACTCCTTATATTATAAATTTATTTCATTGATGTGAATATGAGGCTGTCATTTACATTCGGAATCTTATTGGTGGTTTTGTCTATGGGTTTTCGCCTATCATAATATCGAGGTTTTTCTCATTTTAGGCTTTAAATTTCTTTAAAGTATTGGCTTTGAACTAGAAAGCGTGAAAAATACGGAAGATAATGTTTTATCCAATTTTTTGTTCGGTTGTCAAACTGGAAATCAATTTTTGGTCAAATTTCTTTAACTAGGAGTCCAAGTATAATTAGGATATGTTTTAGGATGTATTTATTGTTTTGTTTTCTTATTTTTAGCTTCCTAAATTAGATCTAAAGGCAAGGGATGTTTGCCTATAAATATTCCTTGGTTTTCAATAATAAATTTCATGTTTCGTGTGTGATTAAAAATTGGGTGTTGCCTTTTGGGTGTTTTTCTTCGAATTTCACTTTTGCGATTGTGAGTTCAACCACTTTCGACTGCGATCAATAGTGTTATCTATACTTGTTACTTATCAATTCATTCATCAAATTCACTTCACTCTAATTCATCCTCAAAATTCGTCACTTTTATCATAAAGATTATCACTTTCATCATAAAAACATCAAAATTCAAACCAAATTCATTGTTTTCCCTCAACCTAAGGATCGATCGTCACTTGTATATTTTAATTCCTCTTGAGGGCTGAAAATTCACATCATTTGTAATGGAACCAATTGGGCCACTCCTCAGATCGCTTCAATCATTAAGATGTAATCTTAAATGACTACTTCTCATATTATCAATTGGTTTTATGATGGAAAACTGCTAAGCTCATTTTTTTGCTAAAGTAAGACTATATATGTTAGGTGATACCCGAGACACAAATTTTACAAAAAAATTTATAAAACAGTTTTATATAATTTTGTTTGATAGCTAATAGATAAGAATATAATTCTCCAAATGGTTAAAAAAATTCTACAAATAATTGAAATTATACAAGTAAGACTAAGACGAACAAACAATTTTACCGAAGACATGTTAGATTGATCAAAATCGAAAATAAAGTAAAAGTAATAAAATATATATCACCTTGAATGACATATCCAATTTTATTGCAATCAGCATAATGAGGGAGAGCAAAGCCACAAGGCTTCAAAGTGAGCATACCACCAGTAACGTTTCCTTTGCCTAGAAAAGGAAAGATGGTGGCATCCCAACTATAGTAACTTCCTCCATTAACTTCTGTCAGTTTTTGTGGCAATTCTAATGCTAACAAGCTCATGTTTGCCATTTTTTGTTGCAAAACTCTTTGATGATGTTGAATCGGTGATCTCTTGTCTAGAGAAACATATATTTATAATGCCACATTAAGATCAATGAATTATCATTTCACTTTTTTAGCTAGGGCCCCGCCAATTATTTTATATATAGAGAGAGAGATTTAGTTGTCTGATCTGGTAAGGTAAAATGGGTGTTTGTTTGTTTGATATACTTAAAAAACTTTTTATTGAAACGAATCAAACAAGATATTATATGACTATTAGCAAACTTCATTGGGGCTAAACACAACACACCTGAGGAGAGAATGATTACACACAAGCCTAGCGGGATTCCATCATAAAACCAATTGATAGTATGGAATAGCCCTCTAGCTAAGTATATATTTTAGTCATTCTTCTTCTCATTCTTCAACGTGGCATTCACATGTATGTAGTCTGTAGATTTACTCTCTCAACATCCTCCATCATATGTGAGTCATAAACATCCACCTTGGGCCTTCTTTCTTGGGTTACTTGGGGCACTCATAATTTGTTGGATTACTTGCTCTAAACAGCCTTCAAATACCTTTTATCTTACATCTTCTAGGCGCTCCCTTATGGGATGAATAATGAGCTAGGATCGTCCTCTTTGATACCTTTTTTCTAGAGTGGTTAATGATATTATAGATATATAATACGATATTACTTTTGCATCTAATATCATAAACCTATAGATAGAATATTTGATGCATATTCTATCTCTATCACTATATTTTATCAAAGAATAAAAGTGAATAACGTTAATAAAACCTAATCTAATAAGTAAATTAAGACGGAATGGAAATCAAAGAGTTATATTAAATACTCCCTTTATTTAAATTTATTGGTTACGTACAACTGTACAAGGCCCGGGCCGTTGAAATTGGTGTGCAAAGTGTGAATTGAAATTGCACAGGGCTCCATTATTTAGAAGGCCTCTGTATCATCATTTGTCATAATTTCAATTGTTATAATAAAATGTGGTTGTTTATCCATTGAAGGATCTTTTATCAACTTGGTTAGTTTAGCAAAACTATTACCAAAATAGCTATCTAATTTCTGAAATCTAATTCTCAAACTGGTTGTTATGTTGACTAAATGCATTGAATGGATCCTATTTTTAATATGAACTAGTTTTTTATTACCCCATTTGTTCCCTAAGATTGACATCTTGATGAAAAAAAAAAAAAAAAAAAAAAACGGAGGGAGTATATATTATTAAAATTTAGAAACCCGTAGAATTCATTTTAATGATAATTACGTTCCAAAAAGGGAAACTTTTGAACTTCATGTACAATTTTTAACGATCATTAGGAGTATAAAAAACTTAGTCCCTAAAATCAATACTTCGGGCTTGTGGTTCTTATTTACTGAAAACAATTGAAGTGAATTGATTGAAGCTGAATTGAACTTAAAATAGCTGAAATAAATTATTTATAAGTAAAAGAAATTAGAAATTAAACTGACCAAAGCTAAACTAAATTGAATTAAACTAATTGAAGCTGAAATCAAGAGATCCTTTGTCATTTCCTTACTTTTAAATCATAATAATAATAAATAAAATTCTATCTCAAGTCATGTGACCTAAATGGCTAGTGATCGATCCTAGTTTGCAACAGTAGACATGACAACAATGTACCTTTGGTCACCCATTTGTTTTTCCTACCTCACCAACTGGGAGCACTTGATATTCCAATGATTAGGCAAGATTCAATTCTACATTCGAAAATTAGAAATGACCACATAATAATGGATCATGACTTCAAAGATTTAAAGGTTAATTATAAGCCAAAATTTTCTATAACCATCTAATAAATGTCAAAAATTGAATAAAATTACCCTTTAATTTTTTTTTTTTTTTTTTTTTTTTTTTTTTTTTTTTTTTT
>PYUH01000078.1:1975579-1997269 GCA_016808085.1 Suaeda aralocaspica
AAAATTGAATTAACTTACAAAAGGCATTGTGCTGAAGTAAAATGTATTTCTTGGTCTATCATTTTCACTAACAATTCCAAAATTAAGATTCATACACCAAGAATCTATGATGCAATTCATTACTTCTTTTTCTTCACCCAAAANTGAATTGTTGTTCAGTTATGTTCTTCTAATTGTTGTACAATGAGTTAGTGTTCAGCTTATTAATTTTAATGTTTTCAATTTTTGCAGATGATTCAATCCAAATGATTGTAAATGAAGCTGATAAATCTGAATTGTTGAATGTAAAAGTGAACAATGATGAAGAAGCATTTGATTTGTATAACAAACATAGTTATTTCTCTTGTAATTGATGTAATCATATTTCTGAACTTTTTCGTAAAAATTCTGAGCATTCAGAGAAAATGAATTGTTGTAGATGGTACACGAGCTCTTTTGGATCTATATGTATAAATTCAAAATAATATTCAAAATAATAACATAAATGTTCAATCTTAAAACATTAATGTTCAAATAACAATATTAAAGTTCACCAAAAAACTATATGACCAAAAAACATCATTGTTCAAGGTAGCTACACCAATGTTCAGTTCAAAAACATAAATGTTCAAAATAAAAATAAAAATATTCATTTATCTAAGCACTGAATCAATGTTCAGTGATAAAAAAATTAATGTTCTAAACAAAAACATAAATGTTCATTTTACATAAGAACAACCTTAATGTTCAGTTAAAAAACATTAAAGTTCAGAACAAAAACACTAATGTTCATTTTACCTAAGCACTGGTAGTTCAGAACAAAAAAAAAAAAATTTAAACTGTCGCGCGTGTCTTACACGCGCCCGGGAGCACCTAGAGGAAGGTGCTCCGGGTGCACCTAAGAATTTGCGAAAATTATAAACCAAATCACAAACCAATAAACCGTAACTTTAATGTAAATATATAATTTAAAAATAAATTTAAAATATTACTATATATTTAAAAATATATAAAGCCTTTTGTAATTAAAAAAACTAGCTAATCGTATATTATTTTTATTATATTTTAAGCATTTTGAATCATATTATCTCAACTAAGTTAATTAATCAAGTAAAATTTACCAAATTTTATTAAAAAAAAAAAAAAGCCATCTCATTATAGAAACTGTTGAAACTATAAGAAAAATGAATATTATTGATATTGAATGACTTGCTTGATTACATAAGTAGGGTCTACGCCCTTTATATATGAATAAGGAAAACTATCATAATTAAAGATATTGATAACTTAACCATATTTGTGGCTAATTCTAATCTTCTATCTTAGTAAACTTTATCTTTTGTTATGCCAACAATATATTGAGAATATATCTCCAATACTCCCCCTCAAGTGGGAAGTGAGTGTAACGAACGGAACCACTTGGACTGTAGACTTAAACATGTGAACATCAAACAACATTGAATACGAAAATACCAATTAATACTTGTAGCCGATTTGAAACTTAATGATGATGACCCTTTTAGGTGAAAACCCATTAGGTTAAGGGACAACCGAAATAGAAAGAACCCTTTTAGGTTAAAACCTGTTCTGTTTAGGGATAACCGTTTTAAGTGTTGTTAAATCGTCAAATATCAATGGCTAGTAAAATACCATACACACTACGTAAACATGTATCGCATTGGAGGACGGCGACGTTGAATTGACAACTCCATATGCCGAAACATATAACTTTGTTACTGCTCCAAAAAAAAAATTTCACGACACTATTGATGAAATATCCAACTTTTGGGATAAAACAGTTGAGATACATGGGGCTTTGCTAGGCAACATAAGTGTAAAAAATTGTGGTTGTGTTGGTGTAGGAATTTTTCGTAGTTGGAAGACGAACAATTTGGCCAAGGGTACTTGAGGGTGGGTTGGAAAATTTAGGAAAACTTCGATTGGGGTGTGTTAAACACCATGATATCATAAAAATTATAGGAAAAAAAAACACTGCGGAAGGGAAAAAAATTATGATAATCCAGCCGGTGGGTAGAAATTAATTACTCAAACCCACCGGCAGGAGAAGAAATTTTTTGTGAAAGAATCCAAGATCTAAACCGCTCTTGATACCATGTTAAAGATAAATGTGCCTGGGTAACCCAACAAGGAGGAGGAGAGTCAAACCGGTCCACAAGCCTAAGGAGCTTCCATCTTAAAACCAATTGGTAATAGGAGGAGTAACTCCTAAGCTTATAAACTAGTTCAACATCTCCTCTTTCTCCAATATGAGACAACTCACTAGTGTAAATCACATGGAGTTCAGAGACCGCAAACCACAGCACACCAAACCACATTATTGTAGATTGGTTTGGTTTGGTCCGCTTTGGAAACTAATTTGGTTTGGTTTAAAAAGTTGGTCAAGCTATATTATGTGGTTTGGTTTGGTTTGTACTCAATCCTAAACCAAATCATGTTCACCCCAAATATTCAGTATGTTACTACCACTTATTCATTATTTTTTAATCCTTTTTCTTGATCTTTAATTTTACATTATTTACATATTAAAAGTTAGATTAGAAAACCTACTATGTATTAAAAGACAGCTCTGTTGAATCATTCACACATAGTCTGTAATTACTACTTTAGTTTGCATAATTGTATTACGTAAATTTTCATTTACAATATTGGTTCACGTGGAAAATACAAATAAACGGTATTATTAGTATTTGGCATACTAATAACATTCTATATATAATTAACTAATAATTAGTCAATAAATATATACGACAACAATAATAGTCAAATGGCCTATTAGCTCAGTTGGTTAGAGCGTCGTGCTAATAACGCGAAGGTCGCAGGTTCGAGACCTGCATAGGCCATATTTTTTAAAATTTGTTTCAGGCATATTTTAACTCCATTTACTACTTATTTACTAATTTCATTTTTAAAAGGTTTAAACTTTTTATCAAATACATAAGGTGTTATTATCGGATAACCTTTGAGAAGTTGAAAATGAAATAAAAAATTAAGAAGTGAAAAGGATTAAGTATAAATTTGGAAAATTGTAATAACTAAAAGAGTAAAGTGATCTTTATGGGTGATGTGGTAATTTCGTTGTTTTATTACCAATAATATCGTCCTCAGTATACTAAATAATAGATGGGGAAATGTTAGTTCCTCACACGCTCACTTTGATAAGAGAGGTTTTACATATTTTTTTGTTATGTATATGTAAAAATTGTAATAAATGGATATTAACAACGTACTCATTAAGACGAATCATACAAGACCTCACATACTATATTATGTTTTATATATTGAAAATAATTTAAATGATTCTCTCATCTTATAAATAATGTCAAGATTTCAAACTTGTCAAACATTTAGGAACATATAATATGTTATTTGTTAATATTTCATTGCATATGGATACTATATTATACCATCTGATTATACAATTTTATATTGAGGGGAAGTATAGGAAGAAAATATAAGATCTATAATTCTATAAGCAGACAAAAGTAGAGGGCCCCTCAGATTTCTTCCATAGCCTCCTTATATGCGGGGAAATTCTAAATTTATCACATTGATAAATTCAACAAAGTATATCACATTGAAAAAGTCACATGTAGTGGGCCTATAAAAGAACAGTGTGGACCTCACTATTTTTGCTTGTTTATGGACCTCATATTTGATTGATATACTTTGTTAAATTTATCAATGTGATAAATTAAAAACCCCTCTTGACTCTTTGGGCCTGTTTACTTCAACCGAAAACAGTTGAACTGAACTGAAAGTTTTTTAATGAAGGATTAATGAATAGCCAAATAAGAGAAGAGTTGAACTGAATTGAACGGAGGTGAGCAGAACTGAACTGAACTGATTTTAATCTGGAGTAAACAGGCCCTTTATCAACACGATAAATTTGATAAGTTTGTCAATATGATAGTGATAAATTTAAAATTTGATTCTATTTTGTTAAAAAAGAGAAATTCCTAATTGATCAATTTGATATGTTTACAAAACATCTCAAATGGCCTCCAACGCGATTGAGATGTTTGTAAACATTTCAATTTGATACTAGGAACTAACTTTGGTTCCCGGGCGTTGCCCCGAATCATTTGATAAAATTTTATTTTAAGGTTTTTTTCATTTGTTTTGCCTTTTTCGTCAAAATTTAAAATTTGTAATTATATATTAATTAAATTTAATTTTCTAACAAACTGAAATGTTAAGTGAACAAATAAGAGTATTATATTTACAGTAAATAACCATGAAATATTTTATAATTGCGATATAAAAGTTTCAAATAATTGCAAATATAATGTGAATTTAATATGTTTATTGATAAAAAAAATTTAATATAGATTTTACATTTGAACTGTTGAACACATGAAATGGGTCAAAATAAAAAATCAATTGTGATATTGATAAAGTGATAAAATGACCATTAAATTATCATAAAAATATATATTTATTATTATTATCCATTTTTCACATATATTATTTATTGACGTAGAAAATGAATTATTAATTTTAGTCGGTTATTACTTTTTTTTTATAATATACATGTTATAATAGTTTTGTTGTGAAAAAATTGACAATAGTGACATAAAACTTAATTAGTAAATAGTATGTCTCATACGTCAAAAGTCATGAGTTCAATTCTCATTAAAGTCACCTTACGTTTTAATATATAGTAGTTGATTTTCTAAGAAAAAGTGTGATAGTTTTGTTTAAATCCTCAGCATAAGGAAGTTCCAAAACTCCCAAAAATAGACCTTACCAACACCACAATGTTTAAATGTTTGCTTACATTTCAAAAAAAATGTTTGCTTAATAATTCCATTTCCTCAATTTCCATCAAACTCCAAAATTTCATCCCAAAGTTTGAATCTTTTTATCTCAAAGTTCCAATTTTTATCCCAAAGTTTCAAACTTTCATCAAATTTCTTTGAGTAAAAATAATGGGTTTGTTTGATCTTGAGAAAAACTTTGCTATTTATGGTGTATACCACTCTAATCCAATTAATATATTTTTATTCATTTAGTATGTGTATGGCCAATTCTTTTTAATCTTCTAATGATCTTCATCTTTGTTCCAATGATATTTTTCCGGAATTTAGCACTATTTTTGACTGTAATATATTCTACGTTTTATATTTGTTTGGATAAAAAAGCTGGCTTTTTTTGCTGCTGTTCTTTGTTTCCTTTGTGGGTTTGGTGCTTCTACTTTTTCTAACTTTCTTGGGTACTCTTTAACTTGGAAGGTAAATTTTTTTACCTTTGTGCTTTACAAAATTTATTGAGTACTTATATTCAATTTAATGTTTTTTTGCGGTTGAATTTGTTGTTGCATAATTATGGTTTGAGAAATTATACCTTTAAATTGCTCTATTTTAATGTGTTTTTTGTATTTATTAAGCAATAGAAGTTGAGGCTAAATTAGGGATTTTGAAAGTTTAGTTTGGTTTGGTTGTACATCAATTGGTATAAGTTATTATGTAGTGATGTACTCCATGTTGCTTAATGTTTGATATGTGTGGAATCGTGATACTATTTATAAGATGAGAGCATATTTTAAATTACTTTTAATATATAAAACGTAATATAATCATATGAGGTCTTGTTTGATTCGTCTCAATGAGTACGTTATTAATATCCAAGGTCAAATAATTATATTGACATATGTACAAGTCAAAACGCATCAAACAAAAGGAAATAGGAGTATAACCAAAAAGGCGATTTCGATGTGTGGCTATGAGTGACTTTGAGATCAAGTGCTGTAAAACACACCTTTGATAGTGAAGGTGCTTTGTATGAACATTCACATGGGGATCAAAAACTCATGAGATACTTTATTGATCTTAATTTATGGCCTGTCGAAAATCAACAACGTTTAATGGTCATGGTTGTTCATTTAAGCTTTAGGTATGTTGTCTTTTTCATGTTTATTGTTGCTTAATTTTAGTGGAAGAATTCAATTGGATCTATAACATAATGTTGGGTTATTTGGGTATTGAAGGGCCACATTAAGACGTGAGTTACCGAAGTGTGTGTATATAATGGAATAGGTCCGTTCCTAAAATTTTAGAGGCCCGGGGCGAATTAGTAAAGATGACCCCCAAAAACTAGTTTAAAAGTGCTATCGGTGTTTTTTATGACAAAAAAACGCATGTACGAAAACGAGAAAATGATTTAGTTTAAAAAAATATATTTAAAAAAATAAATTCATTTAAAAATAAGTGATAGTACACACATATTTGCATAATACATTAAGGATTCTTAAAATAATTATATTAAGTGTTTTGAAAAAAAAAATCTAACATTAATATGGGTAGTAAATTTTTTCATTTCTTGAAAATAATATAAAAGGGATTAGATGTAAATTAAAGATTTTAAAAAATACATATGAATTGATTTTTTTACCATAGGTTTGTATATATCATCTATATAATTATTAATTATTATAGAGTTTAAGTAAAGTCCAGAACCGTTAAAAACTATCCCTTAAAATTATTATTATTGAGTTCCTAAAACTTTGAGAATATGTTGATTGGGATTTAATGTGAATGATAAATTGGTAAGATTAATAGTAGGATTATGGGAATTTCCCAAAAAGGATGGAAATGAATTAGTTAAAGAATGCTTTTAAAAAAAATTATTTAAGAATGAAAAAAGCAACTTAGAGGAAAAATTGGTATTCACGAGAATCGAACCTAGGACCACAACATGCAAGAGGTGCTCAAAACCTTCATAGTTACCACTAAGTCAACTTGTTTTAGGTGTTACATTTGTATGAGTAATATATATAAAGCCTATTTACTTGATGTATGGACTTGAATTTTTTGGGCCCTGGGCGTGGGCCCCGCTCCAGGGCCGGCCCTGTAATGGATGTGTGGAATGCTTTGTGGATAAAATAAGGAATGAAGATATGAAAGGAAAAAATAGAATTGTTATTCAATCAATCAATATGAAAAGTTGGAATTGCTATTATTGAGGATAAATGATGAAAAACTAGATACGTAGTACTTTGGTTTGAGCATGTAAGATGGAGACCATAGTAATTAGAAAGTTAGTAGAAAGGGTAGAATGTTGGGTTCATGGTGATTTTTGATAGAGCCAATGTTGACCGAAGGTGACATGGTTGCAAGGAATTGAGAAAGAAATTAAAAGAAATGATTAAGTTGTCTTTGGCTAAGTAGGTGGCCACTTAGTTGCAAGAGTTCTAGGGAAATTTTGGTTTGACTAAAGAACTAGGATAATGGAACAGACTGATTATTTTTTTGTTGTCCAAAAAATGACTATCTTGAGTTGGTGAAATTAATAGTTGAATCTTTTGATGAATGTACCATGAGTCGTCCACAATGTTAAGGGTGTAGGGTCTGTTAGTTATATATAGTTGGAGCTTGCAAGTTACAACTTGGGGAGTTTAAGTTTCACTTACTCTTTTTCATGAGGATATTGATGTTAAACTTCATAAGTTACATATTGAGCGAAATATGTGGGCACCATTAGAAGTTATGTTGTTACAGCCGTTAGCTGGCGTACGTATATGTATGTAGGAATACAATACTCCTCCCACTTCCAAATTTAGGATTTTTGATATTGTAAACAAAGTAACAAACCTAGAACCCTAGGCTATCTAAGGGGTGTTTCAGTTCACAGGATAAATATTAGGGATGAGATTAGAATTGTTTAAACCATTAACTAGGGTTCGGCTGGTAACCTTTATAAGATTTTAAAGTCCGAAATTCAAATCCATTAAGTGTAATGTTTAAAAATTCTTGGGAGAGATGGTTTTGCACATTCCATCTAAGCACTTGTATCAAGAGTCAACTAACAAGTTCTAAGGGCCTGCTTACTTCAGTTGAAAACAGTTGAACTGAACCGAGTTGAGCCGAACTGAACCGATTGGAATTGAACTGAACTGAAAGTTTTTTATGAAGGATTAATGAGTAGCAAAATAAGAGCTAAGCTGAATTGAACTGATTTTAAGCTGAAGTAAACAGATCCTAAGTTGTTACCCCTTGTTGCCCTAGTTTCATCTATGTTCCAAATTGATCCCAGTTTACGATCCAAATGCCCAATATTCTTGCTAATTTATAGGGTCAAAACTTAGAAATGCATTGAGGCTTCTGTTATATACTTATATATCTTATATGTTTTCCGATTATATATACTATGTATAAATTTTTTTGACAAAAAGGCCCAATTTTTGACCTGCACCTCTTAGGCAAACCTAATATGAGCCTAGAAACAAGATCATGCTGATAAACAACTCTAGGCCTAATCATATTCAAAAAAATTTCCTTTCCTAGTATAACAAAGTAGTGTTCATGCTTTGATTGTTCCCACCCAATACTTAAAATGTGATTGTTATACTCTAGGCTTAATACGAATGACACAATAAGAAGAAGCTCTTCGATTTGAAGACTGTGAACACCATGATTGTTTCATGGATTTCGCGTACCATAGACATTAAAGTGAGTGCTCCATTTTTCTTTCTTCCATGACGCGACAAAGCTGTGAGCGTACCTTGTGAAACGGCTTTGCTTTGTGAATGGTTAATACCTTCAACAATTGTGGGAATGTATTACTATTGACGAGAAGACCAAACTATGACTATTGACGAGTATATAATAAACTCATGGGAATGTATTACTTTCTCCGTTTCACTTTATTTTGTCAATAATATTTACTTTAATAACAGTCATGATAGTCTCAAACAGTCAAACTCTCTCTTAACCCCAAGTACCCAATATTTTGTCAAGAATATTTGAAAATTCTTTGGTGATCGTTTGGGAAACGGCCACCAAAATTTATATATATATTAAACATCTAATTATATTAATGATGGAGCTCACATAGCAATATTAATTCTTTTACGATCATTATAGATAATAAATAAACACTTTTATGATTTTTTTTTTTATATTTTTTAAAAAATTATTTCTAATTATTATCTATTTTTACAACTATATTATGGAATTGTTGTGAAAAAAAATCAAAATTTTTTTTTGCTATAAATATAATGTTTTTAAATGTCCTTATAATTACTTTAACTAAAATAGATGAAATATAATCATATATTTGCTTGATAGAACTTTGGTGGTCGTTTCTCAAACGGCTACTAATGAATTCGCCGTGAATATGAGAAGTAGTTCACACTTGAAATGAGAAAATCTTTTTTGTAGTTTCAAGGAATCACTTGAATAAAGCAACCATTTCAGTTTTCCGTCACTACGGGCCTGTTTACTTGAGTTGAAAACAACTGAACTGAAAGTTTTTTATGAACGATTAATGAGTAGCAAAATAAAAAAGAAAAGCTGAACTGAACTAAGCTGAGTTGAACTGAAATGAAATGAACTGATTTTAAGTTGAAGTAAACAGACCCTAAGTTTCTCATTTTGGAGTTTTGTACAATTTATAATTTTGAAAATTTTTACTCCAGCAAATTACCTTCATGTACAGCTAATTTACTATAGTCCATAGCCTAGTTCAATAAGACCTGTTTACTTTAACTTAAAATCAGTTCAATTTAGCTCCGTTCAGTTCAGTTGAGCTCTTCTTTTATTTTGCTAATCATTAATCCTTATTAAAAACTTTCAATTCAATTCAGTTCAACTTCAATCAGTTCAATTTAGTTGTTTTCAGTTGAAATAAACAAGCCCTAAGTTAGGTTTTTATGAGAGTTTTATATTTATTGTTTCTATAAGTTTATGGTCATAACTCATAAGTCATAACTCATAAGATAGATTTTTGTGTCCTATTTAGTTTGAAAAATGATCTATAAAAGTTGTGCATTGACTTATTAATTGTTCATTTGAGACTATTTTTTTGGCAACACGTTAGAGTAAACAAAAGTTGTAAGTGATGACCTTAAAATCCATTTATCAACAACCCTTACATATTGAGTATGTTACTAACAATCATTTCTTTTTCTAATCCTTTTTTCTCAATCTGTTATAATTATTTATCTTACTAAAAGTCAAGGCTACAACAGCTTAGAGAATTATTCACCTTGTTTACCTACCTAGATATTAAATAATTATAACGGAGTTTGTAATTATTTACTTTAGTTTGCATAATTGCATTATGTAAATTGTCATTTACAATATTGGTTGACAATTTGACATGAAAAATGCAAATAAAAGGTCTAATCAGTATTTGGTATACTTAAGTACATCATTACGTTATGTAATCAAATAGTTATTCAATAGATTTATACGACATTTATANTGAAATGAGAAAATCTTTTTTGTAGTTTCAAGGAATCACTTGAATAAAGCAACCATTTCAGTTTTCCGTCACTACGGGCCTGTTTACTTGAGTTGAAAACAACTGAACTGAAAGTTTTTTATGAACGATTAATGAGTAGCAAAATAAAAAAGAAAAGCTGAACTGAACTAAGCTGAGTTGAACTGAAATGAAATGAACTGATTTTAAGTTGAAGTAAACAGACCCTAAGTTTCTCATTTTGGAGTTTTGTACAATTTATAATTTTGAAAATTTTTACTCCAGCAAATTACCTTCATGTACAGCTAATTTACTATAGTCCATAGCCTAGTTCAATAAGACCTGTTTACTTTAACTTAAAATCAGTTCAATTTAGCTCCGTTCAGTTCAGTTGAGCTCTTCTTTTATTTTGCTAATCATTAATCCTTATTAAAAACTTTCAATTCAATTCAGTTCAACTTCAATCAGTTCAATTTAGTTGTTTTCAGTTGAAATAAACAAGCCCTAAGTTAGGTTTTTATGAGAGTTTTATATTTATTGTTTCTATAAGTTTATGGTCATAACTCATAAGTCATAACTCATAAGATAGATTTTTGTGTCCTATTTAGTTTGAAAAATGATCTATAAAAGTTGTGCATTGACTTATTAATTGTTCATTTGAGACTATTTTTTTGGCAACACGTTAGAGTAAACAAAAGTTGTAAGTGATGACCTTAAAATCCATTTATCAACAACCCTTACATATTGAGTATGTTACTAACAATCATTTCTTTTTCTAATCCTTTTTTCTCAATCTGTTATAATTATTTATCTTACTAAAAGTCAAGGCTACAACAGCTTAGAGAATTATTCACCTTGTTTACCTACCTAGATATTAAATAATTATAACGGAGTTTGTAATTATTTACTTTAGTTTGCATAATTGCATTATGTAAATTGTCATTTACAATATTGGTTGACAATTTGACATGAAAAATGCAAATAAAAGGTCTAATCAGTATTTGGTATACTTAAGTACATCATTACGTTATGTAATCAAATAGTTATTCAATAGATTTATACGACATTTATAATCAACAAATGGCCTATTAGCTCAGTTGGTTAGAGCGTCGTGCTAATAACGCGAAGGTCGCAGGTTCGAGACCTGCATGGGCCAAATTTTTAAAAATTTCTTTTAAACACCTATTCATTTTAAAAATCTTCCAGTCTTCTTTAGTTTCGTCAACAGAAAGCATTTCACAATTTCCTGACAATTGAAAGTAGTTCACATTTTGGACAACATTTTTGACAATTGAAAGTAGTTCACATTTTTTGCACAAGAAAACTCACTAAACAACCAAATTTTTCCCTAAATTGCACTTTTCCAACATCACACTGTTTCAATGTTAGCTTAGTAATTGCTCATTCATCTTTCAACTCAAACCCCATTTTCCCCAATTTCATCAAACTCCAAATTTTCATTCAAAGCTTTCAATTTTTATACCAAAGTTTCAATTTTTAATCTAATATTCCAATTTTTAGACCAAAGTTTCAATTTTTATTCCAAAGTTTTAATTTTTCATCCAAAGTTCCAATTTTTATTCCAAAGTTTCAATTTTTCATCAAATTTCTGTAGAAAAAAAGTATGGATTTGTTTGATCTTGAGAATCACTTTGCTTTTTATGGTGCATATCACAGTAACCCAGTTAATATTTTCATTCATATGTTATTTGTTTGGCCAATTCTTTTCACTTTTCAAATGATCTTCTTCTTTGTTCCAATGTTATTTTTCCCTAATTTATCACTGTTTTTTACTGTAATATATTCTTTGTTTTATATTGGTATGGATAAAAAAGCTGGCTTTTTAGCTGCTGTTCTTTGTTTCCTTTGTTGGTTTGGTGCTTCTGCTTGTTCTAATTTTCTTGGGTATTCTTTAACTTGGAAGGTAAAATTTCTTCCTTTATAGTTTATACTCCTTTTCAATTTAATCTTCTAGCTTTGCAATAATTTGATTTGTTGTTGCTTAATTAGGGTTTGAGACATTGTGCCTTTAAATTTCTGTTGATGTGTTTGTTGAATGATGATTGTTAGTTGAGTCTAATATTAATGGTTATTTAGTAGGCAATAGAATTTGTTTGGCAAACCTAAGAGTTTATGTTGTATGTGGTGAGATAAAGCTGAACTTAGATTAGGGATTTTGAAGTTTGGTTTGGTTTGGTTGTCAATTGCCATAAAGGGCGATTTCGATGTTTGGCTATGAGTGATTGCATCAAGTGATGTAAAACACAACTTTGGCAGTGAAGGTGTGTTGTATGAACATTTATATGGGGATAAAAAAGTGATGAGATTCTTTATTGATCTTAACTTATGGCCTTGTAGAAAATCAATAATGTTTTTATAGTGGGCATGCTTGCTCGTTTGTGCTTTAAGTATGTTGTCTTTTTTCGTATTTATTGTTGCTTTACTTTAGTGGAGGAATTCATCATTGGGGAAATTCAATTGGACCTATAACATAATGTTGGGCATTTATTGATGCTTTGATGGATAGAATTTGGAATGAAGGTAAGTGCGGAAAAGTTGGAATTGTTATTGTTGAGGATAAATGAGGGAAAACTAAATACTTAGGTTTTAGCATGTAAGACGGAGACCGTATGCACTAGTTGGAAGGTTAGTAAGAAGGGTACAGTGTTGGGTTCATGGTGATTTCTGAAAAAGCCGATGTTGATTGAAGGTGATATGGTTACAGGGAATCAAGAAAGAAGTGATAAAGTTGTGTTTGGCTTAGCAGGTGGCTCTTGGTTGCAAGAAATTTGGGCTGATAACTACATGAGATAGCATTTTTTGTTGCTTACCCTACCGGTGGGACTAAGGCTATAATTGATTTCCTTGTTATGGATATCAATATCTTCTATGTCTTTCCATGCATTATGCTAGATGGCAACACAATTGTGATAAGATATTCCTTTCCATAATGCATTATTTCAGTTGCTCCCAAAAAACAACAATGCATCATTTCAATTGATAACAAACTACCAACAAACACATGGTGGTATAATAATGATGCTATTTTGCTTGCTGAGTTTATTTGCATTTTTTGGGTTAAGAATGTAAGATGAAGGTATTGTTCCATAACATTTGATAGCTACAGAGCTTGCAGCCCACAAGCTGATTTGATGAATGCACTGATATTCTAGGCTGATATTGAGGGCTTTAGGACCTTTGAGCAGCATCTTCTTAGGGCATTGTTTCTAAAATAATCAAGAGATTTTTGCTTAGGATTTGTCACTCTTGGTTCAAATAAAATTTCCGACGGCAATCTAGATCAGTTAGCAGTAGATCTAGAAAAATGTCTTGCAGGGTTCATCTTAGTTTGAGAAATTGATAATGGTTAAGTGAGAAAAATTCTCAAATTTTGGATTTCCACATATGGTTTGGAGCTCAAAGTTCCTATAACCTGTTGTGTTGATTTGTTTGCCTGGGATGTGTTGTGCTCGTGATTCAATTCTCTGGACTCTTTATTGAGTTTTGCAAATGTTTGTTCCAGGGCATACAAATGTTGATTTTTTTCCATTTTGGTTTTAACGCAACGGATTCTGGGCTGTAGTATTTGCAGCTATTAGACTATTTCTAAATCACGTACATCATTGTGTTCCCAACCCATTGCCACATGTTGAGAATGTAGTATATGACTCCCCCTCCTTTGCTAAATGGTTCCTGGGTTTGTTGCATTCCCAGTATTTGGCAATGGGTTGGGAATACAATTTTATTTTCCCAAGTTCCAAGTCTCATCTTTCAACTTCCATTTATTTGTACTTGTGTTATGTTTATTGTTTTCTGATGACTTGCTCTATCATATTGTTGCGGTATCTTGTTTACTTTTCATGGGTTTGTTGAATCATATGCTCATGCTGATGCAAAAGTATTGTTGTCTGTATTTTTTGCTTTCTCATGTTTCTCCAGGGCAATAAATTTATGTGAGATGTAAGCATATATGCCTACATTACAACACCTTTAGTATTCATGTTAAAAACACACTTTGATTGTGCAATACCTGTGTGTTGGCAAATTTGGTTCAATGCAGTACTATTTGAAGTATATCATTAATATGCACTCTTTAACATTTTATTATAAAACTTCTTGTTTGTTAATTGATCACATATTAAACCTTTTCGTGGCTATTTGGTTGACCAGAACATCTCCATGGTGTTTATTTTCTCCTTTCACCTTTTTATTATGCTATTTGTTGGGCTATAACAAGGAAGTACACTTCATTGCTAAAAAAATCAAATTGCATTTCTTGAGACATGGAATAATGAAAACTGTGAGAAGCATTGTGTCATATGAGAAGTTTAATGTGTTATACACTGAGGTGGTAGAGAGTTAGATATCCCTTGACAGTGGCGATGAATTTTGAATCCAGAAGCGGACTTGTTCTTTATGTAGAGGATCTTACTGCACCTTAGGCAGTCAATTTTGCTTGATACTTGAACGTTGTGGTTTCCTATCAGGAGAAACGTAACTATATGATTCTAAGTCTTTTAACATGGAAACAACCATATACAATGCAAGAGTAGATGGAACTAAGTTAGCTTTTTCTCTCGTACAAAAGGTTATGGCCTGTTCTGAGTTGCTCTTTTCATTGTTTGAGATAAGTAGTGATGGACTGATGGTGGCTGTGATTTAGTTCAATTCTTGCCCATTTCTTCATTTGCATTCTATCTAGTTATCCATGTTGGCTACACGGAGCTTCTCAGTTGCCTAGTTTTTCTTTTTTGAGGCAAAGATCTATCTCTTGACGAAAACTACCAATTTTTCTAAGTTATGGTTCCAAACTATCTTTCCTCTTCAACTCCCAGGAAAAGCTTGAACGACCTTCATGATTATTGAATTTGTAGTGTTAGGGTAGAGCAAAATTTGGTTCCTCAACATTCTTTCCTGTACATAATGAATTTCTAGGCTTGTTGTGCAATATTGATTGACTAAAGAACTAGGAAAATGGAACAAACTGATTATTTTCTTGTTGCCCAAACAATGACTATATTGAGTTGGTGAAATCAATAGTTGAATCTTTTGATGAATTTACAATAGTCCGCGATGTCAAGGGTGTAGGACTGTAGGGTTTATCACCTTGTTATTTATTGTTATGGAGCTTGAAAGTTACAACTTGAGAGTTTCTCTTACTCTTTTCATGAGGATATCATGTTTAGCTGCATAAGTATGTTGCATATTGAGCTAAATATGTGGGGCCATGACAATTGACAAGTTATCTTGCTATAGCTTGTGTTATGCTTAGGATTGCAATACTCCTCTCACTTCAGAACTTAGAATTATTGTTATCTTAAACAAAGTAACGAACCTAGGGCTTAAGGGGTGTTTCACTTCACAAGGTAGATATTAGAGATGAGATTAGAATTGTTTAAACCTATACCTTGTGATCTTAAGTCCATAACTCAAATTCATTAAATGTAATGTTTAGAACTTCTTGGGAGAAATGGTTTTGCACATATTATCATTAGGTTAAATTCTAAACAAAATTAAGCACTTGTATTAAGAGTCCACTAATTAGTTCCAACCCTCTACTGCCCTAGTTTCATTTCCGTTTCCGAACCGATCTCATCTTGTGAACCAAGTACCCAATTTTCTTGCTAATTGATAGGGTCAGAACTCAGAAGTGCACTGATGCTTCTGTTATATGCTTATCCACATACCCTAATGACCTGTGAGTTCTTGATATTATATATATATATTGACAATTAAACCCATTTCTGTTACACAAGTCTGACCTGCCACCGACCTGCACCTCTCAGGCCAACCGAATATGAGCCTAGAAACAGGGTCCTGTTGTTTCCTGGTATAGCTGAATAATGTTCATGCTTTGACTATTCCCACCCAATACAGCAATACTAGAAGATTAGTAGTTTCAAATCAAAGAGAGTAAGCTTAGAGTATGATGCTTAGGGCGTAATACTATGTTTCTTGCTGGACTGCTGCTTCAGATTCAGGCGTTTTATGCTAACCTTGATCATTTTCTAAATTTTCAGATTGTTTTAGCAGGTCAGTTGTTTTGTTGGACTGCACAGTTCATTGGTCATGGAGTATTTGAGGTGATCATTCTTCCATATTCTAGTTCTATATACCTGTAACTTTACTTAATGTTCTTTTACAAATTTTTTTCCCTAATAGAAACGAGCACCTGCACTGTTGGATAATCTTGCTCAAGCCTTCTTGATGGCACCTTTTTTCGTGTTACTTGAGGTAAACAATAAACATTGCCAGAACCCCTTCCCTCTTTAATCACTAAGATCGTTCCCAAGATGTTGCTTTTCATTCTAGTAATAGAAAACAAGCTGCTCATCATTAACCTCAGACTTATAGCAGAGATTCGTTTTACTTATCTGATGCAGGCTCTTCATGAGTTCTTCGGGTATGAACCGTATCCTGGATTTTATGCAAAGGTGAAAGTTATGGTTGATGCTGAGATTAAAGAATGGCAAGAGAAAAAACACAAGAAATCATCTTAAAGAGTCTCGAACATTAACTATATCTGGGTGTATAAGTTCTATCTATTGTCTTTGTAAGCGCGTGTATATTCCACTCGATAATTATCATCATAAAAGCTAGGTTTAACTATTAACTCTGCTAATTTGAAGGTGATCGCCTGATCGGAAATAGCAGTGTCATTTGTTGGTCAATAAAAACATGTTTAGTTAGAACTACAATGTGGGTGAATTTGTAATGCTACAATCATCAAAATTGAAGAGATTTGTTACGATTATCTAGTTTAATCTGAAAACTACCTTTATGTATATTACTATTTGATCTTTCAGTCAAGAAACACATAATTGGTAATTGATGTAAATAATCCATAATGTTTCTTTCATTATCTAACAAGATAATGTTCTTTGTTCATTACATGTAGTTCTTTGTTTGATGAAAAATTTCCATTACTAGTAGTCTAGTATGGAATACCATTGAGATGACTCACGATTGTACATCACCGGAAATTTAGAATTCTCGATAGTAGTTTTAGTATTTGGTTTTAAATTATCCTTAACGTATGGAGTACTAATTTGACCTAAATCAAATTAGATTGATATGAATGTAATAAGATCCACGTACATAAGCTTTAAAGAGAATCGATTCTCTTTAACCATATTTAGAAAATGATTCTTTTATAATTGAAATTGTAGTGTAATTAAATTCCATTTATGTGAATGAAATGTCTTACACGTGGAATTTTAGACTAATTTTTGGTAGCATGATCAATATAACTGGTATGATTGCTTTGTACATATACCTATACTCTAACATTTTGTCCTTTTGTGGATCAGTTTTTATAATTTATTGATGTTTTGCTCAAGTCATGCAATCAAAGGAAGATTTAGATAAGGTTTTATATGATAATTATTAGTTTTTGTTTAGTTTGTTTCTGTGACAAAAAACAATAACATCATTTTCTGGGCAGCTGCTTACAAATATTCATTCCATAAAATAAATAATTCTGTAATAACTAAAATAAAAAGGTGTTTATGGAAATTTGAAGTGAATTTTTTTAATTGTTCTTTTGGCTCATTGATCCACAAATTGTCTTATAATCGATTTATTCACAAGTACTATGCTTGACTGCTCACTCGTAAAATTAACGAGTTTTACATACAATTATAAACTTTCAATCAGTAACACTAAAAATTAAACTTTCAACCAATCAAACAAACTAAATAAGCAAGCTAAAAATCAAAAGTTGATTCTCAAACAACCTCATATATATGCTCCGATCCGTATAATTTATTACACTTTTATAATTTCAATATACTCCTTATAACTAAGGTGAGGTTATGGCCTGGTAATAGTACTCGTACTAAAAATTAGGTTGGAAGTAAACATATTTTATATTATCGGTTATTGTAGTCAATGGCCACACGTGGATCCGTACTAAGCATGAAAATGAAACCCCATAAAAAAAATAATTTCAAAGCATGATTCTAATGTATAAAAATGGCCATGAATATCGACCACAATAATCAAAACCACGTCATAGTAATCAAATCGTATTAATTTTCCTCCTAACATAATTTAAACATATTAGCCACATCAATACGACTAATGGATAAATTAATAGTTTCATCAATCGAAAATGTAACAACACAACAAAATTGATGATATTATTACTTTCCATTTTGAGGAAATAACACTATACTAATGGCTTATCAAATTAATATTGGTGAGTGTTGGTTGAATGAAGTTGGTGAAACATGACATCGATATGATATGCTTTGTATTAGAGTGTTATTTGGAATTTAAGTATTTTGTAGACAATATTTAGCATCCTTGAAATTAAAGTTTATGTCTTGTATTCTTCGACTATGCAATTGCTTCCTAGTTCTTACTTTATTCATCGAGGCACCATGATATTGAAAATTCTTCCATTGATAATTGAGATATTGTCTATTAAAGTAGTCATACAAATTCAAGTCAGTGACAATAAGACACCTATTAAGTAGTATAATGTATTTGAAGTTGTATATTGTATTTATTGATTTTGTATGGTGTATTTGAAATACATATTTTTATGTTTAAATACTAAGAAATGTAAAAAAAATGAAAAAAAAATTATACTAAACAAATCATACATGTATACATTACACGAAATACATGGTCGTCATCCTTGTCAATTGTTTCCTTCATCAAACCTCCTTGTCAATATTATACTCGTATATAAGTATCGAATGTATATGTAATTTTACATGTATTTTAAAATATATCGTGTGTTTTTTTTATAAAAAAAAAAAAAAAGTAAGTTAAATGAATCCCATACGTTTATCTATACTTGACTTCAGTGGTCATTTTCTTAATTGTCCATAGAAGCAACATTCGATATCTATACGAAGTAGTGAATTTATAGTATTTACAGATCTAAATACTATATATTCACTTTGAAATATTATGCGTACGTGCAATATAAATTACTATAACTAAGTTGGAAGGTGTTAGACAAGATGTAAAACTTTTGGATGTGCATGGCCATATGGAATGATTATTTTTTGTTCATATAGCCAATTCCAATTATGATGATAAAGCTATGATTGATTGATTGTCTAATCTCCAAATTAGATTTCTAATCCAAATTTATATGAAGTATGCAATCGCTGATGTACGTAATTTCAATTGCATATCTTCCCTAATATTAATTGGAATTACAATTCTTTTGAACGAGCTACAACTCTTTTGAACAAGTTCAAGCTAGCCGTAGATTGCATTTCATTTTTCAAACCAATTTAAAGCAAAGTCAATTTGTAGGCTTGACTGCTTAAAAATTGTAATGACCTCTAAGCATTTAAAAAATTAGTATATACTTCATACTCACAACAATATAATATTGCAAGAAAAATAAAGTACTCTCTTATTTAATTAGTACTTGTATATAAATTTTGAATTTGACATAAAAAGTTCAAATATAGTAGGCAGATGAATTCATGTTAGACTACATTTGATGAATATTACAGGGCATAAATAAATTCTTAGCTACTCATAAAATATAGCAAATGATTTGAATTCCATCTAAATTTCTAAAATAATAAGATATAACAAAAAATTGTTCTATCTAACGTGTCATTGCCACGATTTATATTGTGAGATATAAAATAATATTTGTCGTAATCAAATAGTGACGGAGGTACATAATAATGTTAATTATAAAATTATAAAATAATTTAATTAAAGTATGGCAAAAGTTTTATGGAGTACGAACTAAGAAAATTCATTAGTTCATTCATATTGTCTCTGTTGTGCCTACAATGCTTGGAGAAATGAGACATTGCATACATGCATATCCTTCCATAGGGTTGTTATTTTAAACCTAATTAATCAATATTAAGTCTAAACAAAAGTTTTTTTTTGATAGGAAAGTCTAAACAAAAGTTGATTAAACTAATTCGTGGAGAATTAGTCAGAGTGGTGTTCATAGGCTCATAGCAAGCTGTCATAGTGACATGGTCATACATTATCACCATTCTTCATCACCATATTATGCCTAAATACGGTTCTTAGGTGTATCGCAATTAATTCATTACGTCTTTAACATTGAATATAAATTTTTAGTACGGATTACATTTTACTTAAACGTTGTATTAATATTCAAAGTATTAAAATTACTTTCGTCTAGAATTTGTACTGTCTAATAGACAAATACAAAAATGAAAAGTTAATGCTATCTTTGTGGGCTCTATCTATATTTAAATAATAATCCGCACATATATATATATATATATATATATATAGTATGTCACATATGATTGGTAGTCACCTTCAAGAATTTATATTAAATCAACCATAATTAATTTCCACCCTTGGATTAAATAGCACGCAAATCCCCTTCATCCTAGCATTTTGAGTATTTTTGTTGCATCATCTTATTTGTTTAAAATCTTTTTATAGGTTTATCATTACAGAGGTGAATAATTTCAAAAAGTTCAAGTTTTAGCTTACAAAATCTTGAAAATTGCCTTTTTGGACGTTTTTGATTTAGATTATTGCCCTCTATTCAAATGGGGTAGTAGCTAACTTTTAATTTCCACCAACTTAACATGCATGTTGGATATTGAATTATTCCTTGTATGAGAGTAAAACGAATTATGATTAAATTAATATGTTGCAATTATTTATTAAACAGGTGAAAAATGCGAACAATAATGTCTACAAAAAAAAAAAAAAAAAAACAATATAATCATCAAATCAATTTTGACACTCGAAGTATTGATCGAGCTAGCTAGAAGAAAACGATAGGGATGGAGACAAAAATATGATACACTGTACACAAGTATGTGAGATTTGAAGATAAAAGATGAGTACACTGTACACAAGTTCATGGTAGTTCATGAGTCATGACATAAAATGAACATTAATTACAACTAAAAAAAATAGTCCGAGGATGAGAATGAAAGTGAGATAGTTTAGTTGGTTAAATAGTAGTATTCGAGTGCTTAGTTCAAAGATATATGAGATCGATTCTCATGACTTGCACTTGTGGCTTTCAAGCATCAAAAAATGAAAATTGATCTAATATTTTAATGGTTAGTCAATTTGTGAATATTCTAATAATCTTAATTTTTTTTCCTGGAAGAATTTTTTTCTTTTAAAAAAGGGCTTGACCTAAAATTTAGAACATTGCAATTATATATCGAATGCAAGGCCACACTAGCATAATGCGATCCAAATCTCTTGAAGAAATGGAGAAGTAATACAAATTAAAAACTGATATATTAGCGCATATGATGGTCTTATTTATTAATAATATTCAATAATTAGTAAACAAAAATGTACGAGTATTGAACTTTATATCCTGATTAAATTAATAAAATATAGTAATTAAAGAAATTAAAATTCACAAAATAATTAAGATTTTTACGGATACTTGTTAAAATAAAAAATGTAAGTAGTACATACTCTGGTCATACAAATCAAATGTCATCAGTGATTTCAAGAATTCAAGCAAGGTAACTTTTTTTTTTTTTT
>PYUH01000078.1:1997535-2012111 GCA_016808085.1 Suaeda aralocaspica
CCCCACAAAAAATTCAAAAAAAAAAAAAAAAAAAAAAACAATATAATCATCAAATCAATTTTGACACTCGAAGTATTGATCGAGCTAGCTAGAAGAAAACGATAGGGATGGAGACAAAAATATGATACACTGTACACAAGTATGTGAGATTTGAAGATAAAAGATGAGTACACTGTACACAAGTTCATGGTAGTTCATGAGTCATGACATAAAATGAACATTAATTACAACTAAAAAAAATAGTCCGAGGATGAGAATGAAAGTGAGATAGTTTAGTTGGTTAAATAGTAGTATTCGAGTGCTTAGTTCAAAGATATATGAGATCGATTCTCATGACTTGCACTTGTGGCTTTCAAGCATCAAAAAATGAAAATTGATCTAATATTTTAATGGTTAGTCAATTTGTGAATATTCTAATAATCTTAATTTTTTTTCCTGGAAGAATTTTTTTCTTTTAAAAAAGGGCTTGACCTAAAATTTAGAACATTGCAATTATATATCGAATGCAAGGCCACACTAGCATAATGCGATCCAAATCTCTTGAAGAAATGGAGAAGTAATACAAATTAAAAACTGATATATTAGCGCATATGATGGTCTTATTTATTAATAATATTCAATAATTAGTAAACAAAAATGTACGAGTATTGAACTTTATATCCTGATTAAATTAATAAAATATAGTAATTAAAGAAATTAAAATTCACAAAATAATTAAGATTTTTACGGATACTTGTTAAAATAAAAAATGTAAGTAGTACATACTCTGGTCATACAAATCAAATGTCATCAGTGATTTCAAGAATTCAAGCAAGGTAACTTTTTTTTTTTTTTATATGAATATATAATTGAGGTTGAATAATAATATAATCATATAAAATATGCATCCGAAATAACCTTTGACTTGATTAACGCGTAATTACCCTCCCTCCTTCCTATAATTCTTTTTAACTATATGTGAAGATTTCAAACCAACATTAATGGAGGGATTCCTACGTCGGCAGAATATAATGCACATTGTTGTATACATCATGCTCCAAATAACTTCAAATTTATTAATACAAATGGTAAACTCATTTTCCTTAAATAACGCTAATGTAGTATGACAGTCAATGCCTAAACAAAATAAAGGAAATTAAATTATATATGTCAACATAACACTGTTTCCACATTCAAGGAACAAACAAAACAATCATTTTCTGAGAGTGAGGAGTAGCTCAAGTGGTAAAAGCTCCCCTCCCGGTTTCAGGAGATCCTGAAATCGATTTTCATCCCTGCCCTTGTGGCTCCCTAGCAACAAAAAAACAATCATTTTCTTTCATGATTCACCACTATTCTCCCAAGAATTAGTGGACAATTTTTCTAATACAATGGGTTGTAACTATTAATCAAGATATAATTCAATGATAAAAAAAATAATACTAACAAATAAATTGAATTTTCTCATGTAACTTGAAATTAGCTAAAAATTAGTTCCATATCAAATCAACAATTTTCTTCTTTTATTTTAAGTTGTATTTTGCTATGTACAAAAACACAGTTGTACCATGGATATCCTCTGTTTAGCCAATTAATTTTTGGCTTATTATCAAGCTATATATAAATTATAAACTGATACCATTGTTGGCTTGTTGCACTAAACATTTATTTCCACGCATGTAAATATTGAGATGTTATCCTAAACTGCTCCATACTTCCATAGCTATTACAACTTTGATCTATTAGCTATTAGATAAATAGAAGCTGTTCAAAATCAATTAGTTTTCAATCCAATGACATACAAAAAAGGTCGTAACCAATACAGAAGGCTTTCACTGTAGTACGACCACGAGGCATATAGACATATAGTCACAACATATATATGTTTCATAGAGATACATAGATAGCAATGCAAGTGAGCACATGGCCAACGCCCATTCGCACCAAAGCATGAATTTCTACAAAAAGGTTCAAATAATTGTTGATCGGATTTTCAAAAAGATTAAACAAGAACAACTAGATTAATGCACTTGGATTGCCGCCTAGCTAGAGATACCTTAGCTTAATTAGGTATGGTGAAGAACTAAAACAAGTATGAACACAAAAGATTTGGTATTAGTATAAGAACTACGGAATACTTTCTAGTGGGAACATATTTAATCTCTAAATACTCTTTCTTTGTGGTTGCCATGCGCCCTTATTTCCAACCAATCTAATCAAGTTATTAATCATTATATCATATACTATAAAATAATTGAAAATTAGACTAATTGTAGTTAGATATCATTTTCTCTATATTTAACAGTTAACATGTGAGTTACATGTATAGAGTTTCATCCACATATTTAATTAATTGACTTAATTAGCAAATGTTACTGTAGTATTTTTGTATAGGCAAACAAGACACCTACCAAATTTCATACAATTTTTTTTTTTTTTTTTTGGTGCTAGAGAGCCAAAAGGCCGGGGATGAGAATCGATCCCAAGATCTTCTGGAACCGGGAGAGAAATTTTTACTACTTGAGCTAACCCTCACTCTCACCAAATTTCATACATTTGGTAGTATATTTAGTAAGATACAATCGATGTTATAGTAAACGTAACAAAGACAATTTTTATATTATACTGATATAGGAGGAAATTAATCAGAATTTAATTTCTGTTTCTTTTTGGAGGGAAATTCTGTTAATCAGAATTTGTTAAGCTTTTTGTCTTTTTCTGCTTTTGGCTTAAGTTGTTAAGAGTTTGTTAGAAGGAATATTTTTGTGTGGTTGTAGTTAATTCCTACAAGCTATATTATGAGTTGTAAATCATTAAAAAATTAATCAATGAAAATTACAGCAAATTCTCTTCTCCCTCTCTGATCGTTTCTCTCTTCTTCATCTAAATTCTTATTTCTGTTTTCCTTCAAAAAATTACCAAAAATATTAAGGAAATTAACATTTCCTTATCAGTGGTATCAGAGCCATCGTTGTGCTCATCTCTGATCTGAAAGAATTCTGGCGCCAGCTGCTACCAGAAGTGTGACTAAGATGGAAGCTCAGCTAGCTGACTTGGAGAAGAAGTTTGAGGAACAAGCTCAGAAGTTTGATGAACAAGCTCGAAGTTCTGCTCAAAAATTTGATGATCTTATGCGAATGATGCAGATGATGAATGATAGGAGGGTGGTACCAAGAACTGAAGATCGAACTGCTCAGCCAAAATTTGGGTATAATCCTAAACTTGAATTCCCTAAATTTGATGGTAGTAATCCTAGGGTTTGGACTAAAAAATGCTGTAAGTATTTTGAGTTATGTAAAATCCCTGATAATCAAAGAGTAGACCTAGCTTCTCTTAATATGACAGGGAAGGCTGAAAACTGGGTAAGCAGTTATCTGGTAAACAGATCTGTGGTTGATTGGAATGACTTTGTTATAGACTTGAATACCAGATTTAGGGATGAAAAAGGGCTTAATGTGGTAGAAGAGTTTAACAAGTTGCATCAATCTGATAGCATTGAGTCTTATGTAGATGAATTTGAGAATTTAAGCTCTATAATGCTGCAAAATGGCTACTGCTTGCCTGAAACATACCTGTTAGAGAGTTTCATTGGAGGCCTGAAACCTGGAGTTAAACCTCTAGTGAGAGCTTTTAAGCCACAAACAATATCTGCTGCTATAGATTATGCTAGATTGCAGGAGGAGTCCATCACAGCCAACTCTCACAAAACCTTTAAACCAAACACAACTGCCACTAAAACTTACCCCAACTCAAACAACACCCCTAAATTACCACCACTGCTACCTACACCTCAAACAAAACCCCTGTCCTTGAACTATAATAATCAGAAAACCTTCAAACCACCTAAATATGTTCCAGCAGATGTGAGAGCTGAGAAAATTGCCAAGGGTTTATGTTACTATTGTGATGCACCTTTTGATAGAAACCATAAATGTCCATTTAAAGAGCCTCAGTTGTTCACAGTGGAGGTACCAGGGTGGGCTGAAGAGGATGTTATAGTGGAGGACCTTGAGGATCAGGAGAAAGTGACAGTGCAAGAGCCACAAATTTCTCTGAATGCTTTGTCTGGGGGTCATAGTTATCATACCATGAGGGTAAGAGTGCAGAGAGGTGACAATACCCTTCATACTTTGATAGACTCAGGAAGCACTCACAATTTCCTGGATATTGAATTGGCTCAGAAGCTGGGGTGTAAGGTAGAGAAGATTGATGGACAATCTGTTATGGTGGCTGATGGTAATCATCTGATGTGCCAGGGAGTGTGTAGAAATTTCAAGTGGACAGTGGCAGGCCATGAATTTACTACAGAGGTAATGATAATTCCCTTGGGGGGTTGTGATATGGTGCTTGGAATTCAGTGGTTGAGTGCTTTGGGTCCTATATCATGGGATTTCAAGCAATTAACTATGAAGTTTAGGAGGGGAAGTGAGATGATAGAGTTAAAGGGGGTACCTATGAAGAAATTAAGAGTGTGGGAGCATGGACCTTCATGTAAGATGCTTTCAGAAGCAGCACAAATTTGCTTACTGCAAGTGGTGGGAAGTGAAGAGAGTGAATATAAATCTAGCTTGTTCCAGGTAGGGGTTGAGGATACTGGATATCTTGAGTTGGAGAAATTGAAAGCTCAGTTTGCTAGAATTTTTGAAGATCCTACTGGCTTACCCCCTAGCAGAGGAGTGTTTGATCACAGGATCAACTTGGAGCCTGGTAGCAGGGCTATTAACTTAAGACCTTATAGGTACCCACTGAAACAGAAGGATGTTATTGAACAATTGGTTCAGGAAATGCTGGATAGAAGAATCATACAGAACAGCTCCAGCCCTTTTGCTTCTCCTGTGGTCTTGGTTGGAAAGAAAGATGGTACATGGAGACTGTGTGTGGACTATAGGGAATTGAATAAGAGGACCATTAAAAACAAGTTTCCTATCCCTGTTCTGGATGAGCTCATTGATGAGTTGGCTGGGTCAGTGGTGTATAGTAAGTTAGATTTAAGGGCTGGTTATCACCAACTGAGGATACATCCTAATGATGTATTTAAGACTGCTTTTAAGACACATCATGGCCACTATGAGTTCTTAGTCATGCCTTTTGGTCTGACTAATGCCCCTTCTACCTTTCAAGGGTGGATGAATGAAGTGTTTAGACCTTTGCTCAGAAAGTGTGTTCTTGTTTTCTTTGATGATATTTTGGTTTATAGTAAGAGTATTGAAGATCATTGGAGTCACTTGGCAGCAGTCTTTCAGATAATGACAGAAAACAGTTTGTATGCTAAACTGAGTAAGTGCTCTTTTGTGACCTCAAAAGTGGAGTATTTGGGGCACTTTATTTCTGCTAAAGGGGTAGAAACTGACCCAAGCAAGATCAGTGCAATAGAGTCTTGGCCTAGTCCTACAACAATTAAAGATCTGAGAAGTTTTTTAGGCCTAGCTGGTTATTACAGGAGGTTTGTGTGCAGGTATGCTATAATTAGTAAACCTCTCACAGATTTGCTCAAAAAGGGGGCATTTGCTTGGACTGATAGTGCACAGGAAGCCTTTGAAAGGTTAAAGACAGCCTTGAGTACAGCACCTGTTCTTGCCTTACCTGATTTTTCAAAGCCTTATGTGGTAGAGACAGATGCCTCAAAAACAGGTATTGGTGCAGTCTTAATGCAGGAGCACCATCCTCTAGCTTTTATTAGCAGGGCTTTAGGGCCAAAATGGCAGAAGTTGTCTGTGTATGAGAAGGAGTTGTTGGCTATGGTTTTTGCTGTTCAAAAATGGGAGCAGTATTTAACAGGATCTCATTTCATAATCAAGACTGACCAGAAGAGTCTTAAATGGTTGTTGCAGCAGAAAATTTCTACTCCATTTCAACAATTTTGGCTCTCCAAATTGATGGGATTTGATTATGAGATCCAGTACAAGGCTGGAAGGGAAAATGTTGTTGCTGATGCACTGTCAAGGGTTCAGGGTTCTGAGTTTTTGTTGATGGCCATTTCAGTAGTGGATTCTAACTTAGCAAAAATGATTCAGGCCAGCTATGCTCTAGATGATAACACCAAAATTATGGTGGAAGAGCTGGAAAGGGGTGAGAGAGTTCAAGGATTTGTTATTCAGGATGGCTTGCTTAAAAGGCAAGGAAGGATTGTTGTTGGTCCAGATGAAAATTTGAGGAAGAAATTGATTAACTGGCAGCATGCTTCTGTAGAGGCAGGACACTCAGGCAGGGATCAGACCATTAAGAGATTACAGGGCATTTTCTACTGGAGGGGAATGACTAGAGACACAAGCTATTTTGTAAGAAACTGTATGGTGTGTCAGGCTTCTAAGTATGATACGGCAGCAAAGCCTGGAACACTTCAACCTTTACCTATTCCAGAAGAGGTATGGACAGACATATCTATGGACTTCATAACTGGTCTACCTGTGTCCATGGGAAAGAGTGTCATTTTTGTGGTGGTGGACAGATTGAGCAAGTATGCTCATTTCATGACTTTGAAGCACCCTTACTCAGCAGTAGAAGTGGCTCAGGAATACCTTGACCATGTGTTTAAATTACATGGGTGGCCAAGAAGTATAGTGAGTGATAGGGATGCAATCTTTCTGAGTCAGTTTTGGCAAGGGCTATTCTCTCTCCATGGAACTGAATTTCTCTTGTCTTCTGCCTATCATCCTGAGACAGATGGACAAACTGAGGTGGTCAATAGGTGTTTAGAGGCTTACCTTAGGTGTATGTGCAGTGAGAGACCTAAGGATTGGTGTAAGTATATGCCTGTGGCAGAATGGTGGTATAACACACACTTCCATACATCTACACAGAAAACTCCCTATGAGGTAGTATACTGCCAACCACCTCCACTTCATCTTCCTTATCTTCCCGGAGAATCTTCCAATGTGACAGTAGATAGGAGTATGCAAAAGAGGGAAGATATGATCAGGACTCTCAAGCTGAATTTAACTCGAGCTCAAGAAAGGATGAAGATGCAAACTGATAAGAAAAGGTCTGAAAGGGAGTTTGTTGTGGGTGACTGGGTGTGGCTGAAATTGCAGGGGTACAGACAACAGTCAGTGCAATTTAGGAGTAATCAGAAGCTATCTCCTAAGTATTTTGGCCCATTCAAAATTTGTGCTGTTATTGGGAAGGTGGCTTACAAATTGCAGCTTCCTAGTACTGCCAGAATTCATGATGTGTTCCATGTTTCACAGCTCAAAAGGTTCAGGGGTACTCTTCCTCCTGTAGCTATAGTGCCTCCTCTCACTGGTCAGCCAGAAGATCCAATTATACCAGCTGCTGTGATTGAGTCTAGGGTGATATCTGTAAATGGTGATTCTCAGGAGCAATTCCTTGTACACTGGCAAGGTAAACCAAGGCATGAAGCCTCTTGGATGTTGAAGACTGATTTTCAGGCTCAGTTTCCTGGATATACTGTTGACTTGAGGACAAGTCAAGCTGAAGGGGGAGGGTATGATATAGGAGGAAATTAATCAGAATTTAATTTCTGTTTCTTTTTGGAGGGAAATTCTGTTAATCAGAATTTGTTAAGCTTTTTGTCTTTTTCTGCTTTTGGCTTAAGTTGTTAAGAGTTTGTTAGAAGGAATATTTTTGTGTGGTTGTAGTTAATTCCTACAAGCTATATTATGAGTTGTAAATCATTAAAAAATTAATCAATGAAAATTACAGCAAATTCTCTTCTCCCTCTCTGATCGTTTCTCTCTTCTTCATCTAAATTCTTATTTCTGTTTTCCTTCAAAAAATTACCAAAAATATTAAAGAAATTAACATTTCCTTATCATATACCTTCAGAGTTAACTATTGAGTACTTTTTTTAATGGTGTTATTCGCCTATCCGGTGTTTACTACAGAGTATGTTAGTTAGCCGACTTTGTTACCCGTATTAAAGCCATAAATCTTCAATTCATAAAATGAATATAGCTTAATTGAAAAGTGCAACCTTTTAATTTGGAGAAACAATAGTCAAAGTCGTACCAAATTTGCCTTATATATGACTTATGAAGATCATCTTAGAAAACACTCTGGAAAAGTACACATTTAAGCACTATTGACAATGATCTTATTAAAATAAATACTATTGACTAATCTCTTATCCCTCAAAAATCAATATGTATTTTATTAAGAAATATACAATTTGACTAATGTAATTAGTCGTTATAATTAACTAAATACATCCTCAACTATTTAGAAAATAGGGTTTGCCCAAGTCCAGAGATAAACCCTAGCATTGAATCCATGTATGCCTCAGCTCATGTGCGTCGATGGCATTGTATGTACATAAATTAATTGTTAAATATATATATATATATATATACACACCGAGTATGGAATAATGAAATTCCTGTTCTTGTTTTTTTTTTTAGAAAAAATTGTAAATTCCTTACCCCATAAAACAGTAATTTTTTTATTTTTTTTTGTGATGTTTGGGAGCTACTAGAACTAGTAATGAGAATCGATCCCAAGATTACCTTAACTAGGAATGAAGCTTTAACCACTTAAGCTATTATGGTATACTTAACTATCAATATAATAGCAAAATTCATAAATTATATTACCCCCAAAATATGGAAGAGGTTCTAGAGATTTAGTAAAAATGTGAATGGTAAAAGGCCACAAAGCATATAAATAGCAAATCGGATTATGTTAAGCCCCACGTTTGAATTGCCTACATTACTAAAGAAAGAGAAAAGTACAAATCAATTACTTGGCTTATCTAGGATTTACTCTTCTCATTGTCAATTGATTCAAAGATGAAACATTAGTCTTATAAAGTTAATTGACTAGTTGTAACTTGTAAAGGGTCTTACCACTTGACTCTTTCCTTCCTAGTTGTTGTGTTACCCATACTCATTTCTTCACAGACAAAGTAATAAAAATAACGGTGTGTCAATATGTAAAAGTCCCAAAATTAATATAAGGTATAAATATTAAGGTAGTCTACAACCTAAAACCTTTACAAAGAATGATATAAAGAGGATAAGAGAAGATAAAACTTTACAACAAAGTAACAATTAATTTGTTGCTTAATCCTCTAAGTGTATGTACAATAATCAATCAATCATGATATCACATTACCAATAAATGATTGAGATTACAACAGGACACCTTGTGATCCTCAGATACCCACGTTGACTTGGAAAAGATACTAATTATTTAGAAACCAAAGGATTCTATATACATTCATACAATAATAACACTACATGCATGTCTACATCCCTCAATCTCATCCTCCTCCATTCTCATACGCTCTGGAGTCTGGACAATGCACATGACAACATGAGCATGAGTCAACAAAATGTGAGGGTACGTACATTAAGTTTCACACATTACATTTATTGTTATCATTTTTATAACTCTACTTTTACAGTTTTGTTTATCAATTATTTTTCAAATTAGCTTCAATGATTGCAAGTGCTATGCTAGGACTTTGTGAGGAAGTATCTCTCTAGAAGTGAGCTGGTTAGAAGATCATTAATTTTTTTTTCCGACTTGAAAAAAATTCATTCTAACTTGATAATATAACACCCTTGACTTGAATTTAAAATCAGTTTAGTGACTTAAAAGATATGGAATGTGACATGATAAAAAATGTGACTTGAAAAAATGCTTATTTTGACTTCAAAATGCTTATCACTGACTTCAAAACCTTTTTTTGCGAAACTACAAATTTGCCCTCCTCTAAACCGGCTTGCCTCTAGACATATACTTTCTCGGACATTAGGGGTAATGTATGGAATCTTTGAACAAGTCAAATCATATGGTGTAAATCTTTGAAAAGGACATTAGGGGTAGTACTCGAAATCCTCCTATTAAACTTGATCTCCATAAATGAGCAAGAATTCTCGCACTTTCCAAATCATATCCGTACTTCTTTCTCTCTCATATGAATAGTGATCAGTGTTATCGTTCATGTGACAAGGAAAAGAGAGTGGAATTGTTTGAGGAATATGGAAATCCCAAACACCCCCCCCCCCCCTCCCAAAAAAAAAATTTTGACAACTTCTTTAAATCAATGAAATTTTCTATGAATGAAATGGTAACACACAATATTCATAGTATCCACATAATATGACTTTTTTTTCTCTCTACTTATGATACCCATGCAAAAACTTCGTATGGATCTTTTCCTCCATTATTTACTCCAATTAGAGCATATTAGGTCATTTTTATAATAATATCCAAATCAAGTGTTCGAATAATGACAGACTGAAAATGCAGGAAACTGACAAAAACAGAATATGTAAAGGGTAAATATTCATTTCCCGACACCATGCTATTAGCTTTCTAACCATTTTATATTGTCAATGGGGCTTCTCTTGATCTTAAGGTCAACATGTAAAATTTTAGTGCAATAATTTTTCAAGACTCCAAAACCCTCGAAAAGCCTTCATTTTAATTAACTTTCGAACGACCTTCCAGAGCTCCGTCTCTTTTTCTCTTCAAATTCTACCCACTAATTTCCGAAAAATTTGGGATGGTCCACACTCAATTTTGGCCTCTAAAAAGTTGTTGTGTTCAATCTTTTGAGAATTTCCAAAAAAGGGCATACTAGTCATCATTTTTGCCTTCCTGGGACCTTCTTATGACCTTTTGAAGTTTTGAATCCCAAAAATTTGTAGTATTACCCTCTTTTGACCAAAGAGGCACTATGTAAAATTTTGGCTAAATTTTCAAAACCACGAAACCTCTGAAAATTGCGATTTATAGCCTTCATTTTCGGCTTTTAAAGGGATTATCTTGGGGCTGCCTTTTTTTTTACCGCGTGTTCCGGGTGATCACAACACTCCCTATGATCGATTTCAAACTCTAAAAACTTGTTATTAGTCCTGTTTCAGAGATATTTCATAATAAGGTCGTACTAGTCACTTTTGATCTCAAGAGACCTTCTTATAGCCTTTTGAACCCCAACAAGATGTTCAAAGACCTCTTTTCACCTTTGGGGAAATGTGTCAATTTTTTGGCTATTTTTCTCAAGACCCCAAAATCTTTGAAAACTATGACTTATAACCTTCAATTTTGGGTTCCAGAGGGGCTATCTCGAGCTCTGTCTTGCTTTCGTCCTTTTTATTTTTTATTTTTTTTACCACGTGTTCGGGGTGACCATATGGCTCTCCACAATTGATTTTGGCCTTTTTTTTATATGACATATTTTACCACGTGTTAGGTAGCCTCTTTTTGCACTATATATTATTATTTGGAAAAAGGGGAGAAAGACGAACCGAAGCGACATAGGGTTGAATCTCAATGTATTGTGTCAGCAAACCATTATGTAGATCACTTACATACAATACTCAGTAGATATTTAAATTGTATATGTTGAGGATATGTTCAAGTCGCCACTCGGTGGCAATTGTACTGCAAGGAGGCCCCCAGGACGCATCCAAAGTGAGGGCTTCGAGTATGACACGTGCCCTTGGACCCTAGGCAATACATCAAATTTTAGACTATATACTTTAAGTCTTTAGAAATCGTAAAAAATCTTAAAGCCATTTTCATAAATATACTCCCTCAGTCTTTTTTTTAGCTGTTACATTAAGGTTTTTAACACTATTCACATTGTAACTTTGACTCATTTTGGTGCTAAATAAGTAACGAAAAACATAGTCATATAAGATCTTGTTTGATTCGTTTCGATGTATATTTTTCGAAAAGATAATTTTTATAATTTTTTATTATGACAAACTTATAATATTTTATAAGTTGTATTTTGGGAGATGCGAAAAAGTATATATAACAAGTAAAAAAAGACGGAGGGCGTAATTCAAATCACCAAGTGACCAAACCTAATAATTATCAAATATATGATCACCAACTAACTTCAAGTTAAAGGACTTTCCAGCCAACAGAATCACGCCACGTGGCTGTCCCCATCAAGCACACATGTTGGTACAGATGCAACATGACCCAACATTTTATGCCAACTCAGCGCCATGATTTGTTAAATTAAATAAGGGTATTAAGCTTAAAAAGATTGATTAGACTAAATTAAAATAAAATAATATGCGGACACGTGGGTGTGTAAATGATCTGTGGTTGGTTTGAATGCCATTGTCAAATGCCCTAATTAGGGAGGGCTTAGGTGACAGATATGAACTGTTGACTAATTCAATTTAATTACATCTCTTAATCATATGTTTTTGATGTATTAATGTATGAGTTTTCTATACGGTTGAAATACCTAAAAGATATGTAGCCAACTAAGGGGCAACACGTGGCAATGAGAATTATTATATATTTTAATTTTCTAAATAGTGAAATATAATTGTTCTGGTTAGTATTTTGCAATAACAACTATTAAAGGAAATAATGAAGTAAATACAAATAGTAGTCTTTTTATAGACACCTGTTGAGGTGAAAGCAATAATTAGAGAAGAAGGAAAACAAATTTAGATCAAGGAAGCACCATAGTTTCTAAATTAGGAATGTTAAAGATCTCATTCATGTTACTCATGATTGTGGTAACTTAGCCGCAATGACATTGATAATTAAATTGTACGTAGTACGAGTATTAACTGGTTTGATAAAATTTAAATGAATTTCGGAGATTTTCTTAAATATCGTTTATATACATCAACATATACGAGTATTAATAGTATATGTCTATATATGCTCAAACTGTTCGTTCATGCTCCTTCATCACCACTTACAACTTCATTTTTATAACCTTTTTCCTCTCTTAGGATTAATCTGAAATGCAATAAAATAACCCAATATATGCTTATGTATAGGAAATTAGAGAGATGCATAATAATAATAATAATAATAATAATAATAATAATGCTCCGTAGTAATAGCTCTAGCACAAATAACTAGCAGTTTAGCTCGGTACTTTTGTGTGCACCAGCTAATTTGCGTATTTATTAATAATCTAATACGGACTATGGAATACCAACCTACCATAAATTATACAAGTACTTCGTATAAGTATGTGTTGTTAGTTTGCTAATTGGAAAATAGATCAATAATATTATCACTTATCTAGCGATTATTTATTTAACGTGTTGCAAGGTAAATAATGGTAACTAGGGTTCGTTCATGTGTTATCCTAAATTCCTAATACACGCATTGACACACACAACATTCATCTAAAGAATAATTAAACACTCAACAAACGTCTTTAAAAAAAATAATAATAAATAAATAAATAAATAATAAAAAAGTAAACAAACGCAGAACAAACTTTAAAAAAAATTGTGGAAACTGAAAATAAAGTACTTATTTTTAATATCTTCATAATGTTGGGTAAATATTTATACTTTTATAGTAGTATTTGTAATATAGAAGAACAACAGAAAGAAATTTGTGAAAAATATTGTAATTTTGTATTAATAACTTGAAATACCATTATTCCACTATGATTTTTTATTTTTTATTTTAAAAAAAAAAAAAAGCAAAGCAAGAGCTACATTATTATGATTTGAAACACCAAAGTATTGCTTAGATGTCGTGTTTTAATGTTTGGTTACTTCTTATCTTAACTAATTAATTTCATGATGTAATTATTACCCTTTCTTTCCGATTCCATTTTACTTTTACAAGTAACGTTAAATGTTGCTATGTTTGACATTTTTAGCTTCATGATTATTATAATTAAGAACTTAACAAATATGAGTAAGCTTTATATATTAACTCATTACTCATATTATAATGTCTTTTTCGGTTGGATTTTGTTTTGCAGTGTCATTTTCTTCATATTAGCGATGTATATAACGGAATTTATAGGACCTTTTCAGACTCTTGTATGACTTGGGAGTCTTATACACTTGTATCTATTTCTCGACTACGGCTTTTTCACAATTTTCGTTTATATATATGGGCAGAGTTGGGGAATGGAGAGGGCACACAATATTGTGTTAGGCTCCCGCAAAAGTCAGTGGTGAGAATCGATTCTAATATTTTTTGGAATCAAGAGACCATGTAACATAAAAATGGATAGAGTTTTTGAAAAAGAAACGAGAAAGCACGAATTTCTGAAAACAAGGAAACGAGGAAACGTATAGAAAATAAATAATCTTAAAAAAACATTGTAAACAAAAGTATCTTACATATAAATATGCAAATTATATGTTACTAATTACAAATAAGAAAATAAATGTTGAATAAAGCATTGACTATGCTTCAACAATAAATTCATTACGGTCACTTTTATTGAACTTAGTGTTGAGCATTGAGAAAGCAGCTAACACAAATAAATTATTTTTATGAACAAGAACCTAAGAATAGAGAAAGCCTTAGAAAAAGAGAAACGTAAAACAAATTCTCGACAAACAATATATAGTTGTTGACGAAGATATAATACATGTTAAGAGGGTGTTTATACTTTATATTAAATGCTTTTGGATGGGTTGAATGATGTGTATAATGTATTTGTGTCTTTATTTCAGAAATTCACTAATGAGAAAAGATAACAGTTTTTTGAACCTAAAATCGAGTATCATCTACTACATGTGGTAAAAAAAGTTGGGTGAAAACAAGACGAAGCCTACGAAAGCCTTTCGGAACACGAAAACGAAGGTTATATTCACACTTTCGGAGGTTCTTGGATCCAATAAATTTGCTGAATATTTTACATGTGCTCCTATGGTCAATAGAGCCCCCCCCCC
>PYUH01000078.1:2017764-2102026 GCA_016808085.1 Suaeda aralocaspica
TAAAAAAAAAAAAAAAAAAAAAAAGGGTTAAAACTTAAACAATGAACATTCTCAAGACATGCTTGATAATTATATATTAAATTATAGGCCTATATCATCACTCACCAATCAAATTATGAAACTAATTTTAGAGAATACATGCATAATCATACTTGATAAATTATTTATATACGAGTATTAAATATAGCTAAATCTCTCCACCAATTGAATAAAAAATAACAATTTTTCTATTATAAAATGTCATCTCAAGGTGTCTACACCTAGACCTAGACCCGACCGACCTATAGCTTGACCCATCTCATAACAAAAAGTATATGATCTCCTCATAACATTGAATCGAATTCCCAATAATGTAACAAAGTAACATCATAATCAGACTTTATTATTATGACTTGTAAGTTGATGTATGTATTAACGGTGAACCCATAAAATTTTTGGCTTGTTAGGCTAAAGAACAAAAGATAAATAATCCAATTGTTATAATTAAAATTTAAAAAGAATGGTCTAAGCTCGTTAAGTTTTGTTAGCTTTGTTTTTTTCCTAGTTAATTCAATAAAATTAGGCTAATTCTATTTCTAAATCAGTCAACACCCACTTACTAAAAACTCCCCAAATTGGAGTGTCATTAGTACTTTGAAAGAAACATTTGAAAGAGCAAATTCCTTAATTATGACTACTAGCTAGCTACTTTAATATTAAATATATATATATATATATATATATATTAATCAAAGGAGAAAACATTAAGTGAAGTCGTGTATACAGCCTAAAACAATCTCTTCATGTTTGGTGCCAGCAATTTAGGGATTAGTTTCTGTACCTTTGTATTACTTGCATTGGGTAACAATTAGCCGCTAATTTAACCCTACAAATGTCGTAAACATTTTCTATAATACTTGAAAATTAATTGGTTATACTTGAGGGTGAGGAATAGCTCAATTGGTTAGAGTTTTCTTCATAATTTCAGGGGATCATGAGATTGAATCTCACCATTTGCTCTTGTGACTCTCTAACACGTAATAATTGATGATATTTTGTACAAATACATATAACAGTTGTTACATTCGTCATTTTAATACATTTTTACGACATTACCATTCAATAAATTTTTTTTTTGTGATGCACTCATTCAATAAATAATTAGCTAAATACTTTGTAATATACAATATTAAAGTTCGTTCAAGATCGAACATGTTGGTCATAGTTTTAAGACAAGTAAAATAATAACAAGTAATTAACTATGCAAAATTTGCTTTATTATATTATACTCCTAATATCACTATCATTAGCAACCAACAACCATTAGAAATTACTTTAATAAATACTTAGATGATAAGAAAATTTTGAGGTGGAAACCAAAAACAAAATTAGAGTCTCATATAGTGATATCTAGAAAAAGTCCAAAGTTTACTATTCCACTATCACTTATCCTAATTAAGGTTCATCACTCTTTGATTAAGGGCCTCACTATCACACTAAAGATTAGAATCAACAACACGCACGCTTATTTAGTCCACGTGGAACTGATAACAGATGACTACAACTCATGATTTTTTTCCTTACTATTGATGTTGAACCTACTAAACATATGTTAGTACTTACAAAAATACAAAATAATGTTTATATTAGCTTGGCCCCCACGTCCCTTAGTCGATGAACGATGATCGTTGAAGTCATATTTGAAGAAATGTCAACTGTATGAAAATGAATTCAGCTATTTGATAACAAAAATCAAACTACGTACTATGATGGTAGAAATTAAATTTGGTATGAATTGGCTTGTTTTGACAAAATATTCTCACTGATTACATATGGTCATACTCGCAAAGTATAAACAATGTGTACATGCAATGAGTAAAATAGAGAGACGCCTAAGCAACTGACCATACTTCAATTCGTATATATCATCCTAAGGAAGATGGTGCATGTTAATAACAAGGACATACAAATAATGAATTATGGTTGTGACGAATAAATTGGTTATATATTAGAAGCCTTAACTTATAATTGGGTTGATAGAGAACTTCAAAACTAATAGTGACAGTATATAATTTGTAGAACCTCAAACATCTGAGCTACATCAAATTTACTACGATAAAACAAAACTTAAGATTATAGGATTAAGTGGTATATACTCGTTACTCTCCGTTCTCCTAATTTCTTATAAACATGCATGTTTAATTTATGCAACATTATTCTTGGTTATTACTTTTTCCATTACCTTTTTTAGATTAATAAATTTCCACACGTATGTAATTAATTATTTAAAGTCACCTATTCACCACTATTATTTATATATTATGGTAATTGTTAAATCAAATTATTTATATTATCTTTTAAATATGTTAGGCATTGTTTGAATATTCCAACTAATTGGAAACTGAGATATATTTAGCCGTTAAATCAGGTAGTTAAAAAGTGACTTCTCACCCAATTGTCATATGGAAATTTAGCAGCAATTGTGAAGCAATTTCTTAGCAGCTAATATATGAGCTTAATATAATGTCATTTGTATATTATTATGTACTTAGACTTAAAGTCAACTAAATGCTCGATCAATATCATCTTCCAACTTAATTAACTTAATTTATCTACACTTGAATTTGGAAAATGTCTTTCTAATTTTTATGATTAAGATATATAAACGGAGTATACTCTAATAATCTAAGTGATTATATTAAAATTGTGTACGAATAATTAATTGAAAGAGATTATCACAAGTTGTTGCTTGATTTATTTTTTTTTTTTTTTAAATTTTCTTTTCCAAAGGGTTGTTATTAGAGGGATTCCTTTATTTTGATTTGTACTAGTCCAAATTTTAATAGTTTGACTACTTCACTTCCTTTCTAATTTCTTGTCTTATTCTTAGCTTTTAAGTCATGGGCAATAAACCGACTTTTTATTTGCCTAATTGAGCAAATTTTGCTTATTAGTATGAACATTTCTTTATTTAATAATTAAAACATTCTGAATTTCAAACAGACACTAAAATTATTTTGTGGACCTGAACATAAGAATAAAAAAAATTTGTGTTCTACAATATGTTAAAACACAGTCTCTAAATCATTTGATTTGCGCTAAAAAATTTATTGCATAAAGCATAATGCTATTTGTTTATAAATTCGGAGGCCGGAAACATTACACGTCTTTAAAATATACGAAATATGTTAAAATCACTTTTTTAATCTCGATTTTTTTTGTTATATATATATATATATATATAGCTAATTTCCATCATAAACACTATAAGTAAATTTAGTGGACTCAAAGGAGTTGGTCCCAATCTTAGCTAGCTGCTAAAGAGTCTGTTATCAGCACTAACAGCTTGAAAGCAGAGTGGGGATGAAAATTTCTTTTGTTGTACTTCTACAAGAAGACACTTGGAGGGTCATATTGGTCAATTACCTTTTAATTAAAGCTACTTTTTATTTAAAAAAACAAATCTTTAAGACTTTTTAATTAAAAAGGACATTTCGAAGCTTCAATAAGAATATTTGTTTAGGGAATTAAATATTTTCTTTAGAAAAAAAAAAAAAAAATTAAACAGTTTTATTCTAAAATAAAAAATAGGGCTTGTTTGGAATTATCCAATTCTGATGGGTAGAATTTTGTATGATTATGGCAATTACACACATAAAAACGACCAATAAAAGTGCTTGAAAAGCCTCCTTCCTTTTGTCACGTTCCTGCCTATGTCACACCTTATTATTTTACTCCTAAATCCTCAACTTAATTAATCTTATTTGTTTAATTATTTTATATTGAAACGATAAATTATTATGATCGTACATCAAAAGTCAAGAAATTGCTAATTATTAATTACTGCATCTGGGAATTTCTATTGAGATGAGTTGGCTGTGGTCAGGCTTACATGTTGAACTCGGTATACCTAAACTTAATTACATCAAACGAATTTATCTCAATCTATAAAAATTTATTACACCTTAATAAACCTATCTCAAGTACAAACATACATAACTTATTTCCACCTATTTAAATTCATCGAACTTAAAATTTGTTTACTAAAGGTCTTAAGACAAAAAAATTCAAGAAAATGATAAAACACTCCGTATAAAACTTATTTATGAGCCTCAAATATCAGGTTGGATTTGTCATTAAGTGCATCTTTACTTCAGCTTAAAATCAATTCAGCTCAGTTCAGTTCAGTTCAGCTCTCCTATTATTTTGCTACTCATTAATCATTTAATCCTTTATTTAAAATAAAAAAAAAAATAAAAAACAGTTCAGTTCGGCTTCAATCGATTCGGTTCGGTTCATTTCATTTCAGCTTAGCTGTTTTCAGTCGAAGTAAACAGACCCTAAATTGGTCCTAAAATAAAGAACACACCATAAAAATATAATCTGTTGAATATAAATAAATTAATCTATAATAATTATTTTTTAACTTGATATATTAACAAAAAGAGTTAAAAATAAAAATAAAAATGAGAAAGTTTCCTTGAATCCCACGTCTCTCCATCCTCAAAAAAAAATGGAGTAGTATTTAGGGCCTTCTTTGCTCATTTATGCGATTTTTCATAACACCCTTTCCATTTCTCTCTACTTCTTAAAAAATTTCCCACCTTCATTTTACTCTTTCACTTCTTCTTCTCCTCCTTCTTCTTCATTCTCTAGTGATCTTCTTTAACAAAACTTTTTTTCTATTCACCATTTGAAAAAATTAAAACTTGTTTCATTTTTTTTTTTCATATCTTAACATTTATTTCTTCCTCTAAAAAAAATTAATTACCATAATATTTGGTGTTGAAACTTTTGTTTCAAAACTTTTATGTGTATTGGAATTTGTAAGTTGATCAAATACTTAATTGCTGAAAAAGAGGCACTTATTCTCTTATAAATTTTACCAAAAAAAAAAAATTTATATATTTTGTAAGAATTTTGATTCAAACAAAAAAAATGGAAAATATGGTTGTTGTTCCAGCTGGTGAGCAAGAACCGATGGACTTACCACCGGGGTTCCGGTTTCATCCGACCGACGAGGAGTTGATCACTCATTACTTAGCTGAAAAGGTGGTAGACAACAACTTTGATGCTCGAGCTATTGGACAAGTTGATTTGAACAAGTGTGAACCATGGGACTTACCAAGTATGTTCCATGATCATAATTTTGAATTTCCTACTTTATTTCAATCAAAATTTTTGATAAACAATTATTTGATTATGTTTTTTTATATATGGGATTTGTTTTATGATGATGGACTAATATTGTTTTTGTGTATATGTGCTTGTTTGGTTGATCACAGAACAAGCGAAAATGGGCGAAAAAGAATGGTACTTCTTTTGCGTAAGGGATAGGAAATACCCTACTGGATTAAGAACAAATCGAGCAACTGAAGCCGGGTATTGGAAAGCAACGGGAAAGGATAAAGAAATTTATAGGGGAAAATCACTTGTTGGTATGAAGAAAACCTTGGTGTTTTATAAGGGAAGAGCTCCGAAAGGTGAAAAATCCAATTGGGTTATGCATGAATATAGACTTGAAGGAAAAACTTCCCTCCAAAACCTCCCATCAAATGCCAAGGTAATCAATGATTCCATTTTTTTTTTTTTTTGAATTTTTTTCAGTTTTTAAATCATTCTCCTGTATTTGTTCTGTTTTCCTCTGTTTTCATCCCCTGTTTTTGGTACTAATTATTGAATTAACATCATTTTTGTGGTTTTTGCAGAATGAATGGGTGATTTGCAGGATATTTCAAAAGAGTGCAGCAGGAAAGAAACTCCCATTTCCGGGATTAATGATGAGATCGGACTCGTTTGGTACCGAGTTTAACCAATCCAATGACTTGCCACCATTAATGGAGTCATCACCTAACAACACTCACTTTGGTGCTCAACACGTGTCCTGCTTCTCCAACACCATGGAAACTCCCCAAACAAGCCATTACCACCATAACATTAATCAACCATCTTTCACTACTGGATTGATCACTAACCCTTATCATTCGATTCCCTCGAATCAAAGCGATAATAGCGGTTTTTTCCCTAGATTTGGAGGTGGAAATCCTTATTTACCGTCCCAAACAGGCCATTATTCAGGGAATTATTTGATGTCAGATGAACATATTCTTAGGGCAATACTTGAAAATCAAGAAACAGAGATGAAACAGAGCATGAAAACAGAGGTGGTTAATTATAGTGCTTCACAAGATACTGGATTAAGCAGTGATATGAATGCTGAAATCTCGTCCGTTGTTTCGAATTACGACTTGAGTCGGAGGCCGTTCGATGATCCTGACGGACCGTCGACTTCTGGTGGACCTGTCGATTTGCAAACACTATGGAATTACAGTTATTGAAAGAAATTTGATTGAAAAAAAAAATTACTATGGTAAGAGAAACAGAGGTGATCATAGATGAAATTAGGAAAAAAAAAAAAAAAAAAAGTTTGATTATTTATTACCACGTTATATATATATTTAAAGATTTGTATTAGATTGATGTATAGAATTTACTGAATCCATCTCAGGAAGCAGATTATACAATATAAATATGTATTATAATATAGCCATTAGAATACATTATATAGTAACTGTTTAATTAGTCTTGTTTTCGTAATTAAGTTTTTTTTTTTTTTTTTTTAATCTTGATTTGGTGGTTAGAATATTGAATGTAATTTGTTAGAATTGATGTATTGAATATTTGAAGGTTAGTGACATTATAGGGATTATTAGTGCAATTCAAGCATATTTTTGTTCAAGTCTTCCTTATATTTAGGTCAAGATTTTGTCTCTAGCATGGTGATTAGTCTTCTTAACATTGATATTATTACAAGTTTACAACTCTTTTGAAAAACTACGGGCTTCATGGCGGTTTGGTTAGTGATGGAAAATCACTTTCTATAGAAAGTGTCTGATAATCCGTAAGAGTCTCTTTTTTCCATAAAATGGCAAAGTTGTTCAGTTTAACCAAAAAGAATTATTGCAGATGTGATGTTAAAGCTCCTAGCAAACAATGATTCCGTGTTTTTAACAGTCAAATAACGTGTCATTGATCCACCTCCTGATCAAAATACGCCTTTAACTGAAAAACAACACCAGAATATCCGTAAAGCATTTAGTGGAGTGCTGAAAGGAAAAACGAGAAAGGGGCGATGATCAATTGATCATGAAATCCATAACTTAAGAAGTGTATATGTTAATGTTTTGATGAGGCCAAGTAATAACAATAATAAGAATGATCAAATTACGGTTCTTTTCAGATACTTTACATTTATTGAGGTTTTTGGGGGCTAAAATGAATATGGTGTTACAATCTCTCAATCTCTTTCCTACCACATTAGAATGCATGAATATGCACCCATCAAAGGGATAAAGTTTGGTGAAAGGACCACTTTCATGAACTGACTCATGAATAACTCCCAATTTTTTTGTCTTTATTCTCCTTAAATTAGTGATTAAAATAAAATTATATTATTATTTTATTAATAATTATACTAGTTTTACTAGAACCGTTACTCTAACTAAAGAGAGATTATGTTGTCAAGGATACTCTGAATTTGTTGCCTTATCTCTAAGAACTTGTCAAATTATTTTTCTTATCTTTGTTTTCCCTTTATAGTTAAAAGGGATTGTTAAACGCTTTACGGAGTATAAAAGATTAGTATATTACTTCATGAAGTAGCTTATTTTTAGCTAAACACAACAATTAAGATTGTATTAAACGCTTAATAAGAGTGGGGAAAAAAAAAGTTAATATCTTAAGTGAATAATGAGCTTTAAGGGTAATTTTGGTACATTTGAGAAGGGGTTTTAGTTACCCTCAATTCAAAGTTTACTAATGTGACTTAATTTTTTGGTAGGAAGGAAGTGGATGGAGAAGACTACAAAGTATAATAAAAGGAGTTTTTGTTTTTGTGATTTGATTATACGTGATTCAAATCCGTTTAAACTAACGGAAGTGACCGACAAAATCTTCTTAATTGTGAGTTTACTTTCGTCCACAATCAATGAGGATTGGATAGATAGAAAGTTAGTAAACACAAATCCTTCTTATGCTTCTAACTTCTCTAAGGTTATAATAATCTAATCCAATATCCTACTAATTGCATTGAGAAAAGTAAATACACTTTAATTATTATTAATACAAATCAAATTCTATAGTGATAGGATTGTTGAATTTTCAATTCATTTTAAATGACTCTAAGAGCGCCGGCCAAAAGAGTAACACATCAATTTTCAATCTTTACTATAGTATAAACCACCATGCAAATGAGTTAAATTTGAACTTTTCTTTAGATATAACTAGTGAAATATACAATTTCCTATGTATTTGTTTTTTTGAGGTAGATTGTATTTATGTACTCACCGAGAAAAAAACACTTATTATAGCATGCATGTATTAATGTATATAATATAAGTATAATTTATGCCATCGTCAAATTTATTTTTGATTATGAGTTATGTTCTTATTGTACTTATAATTTTTTGACAATGGCATAAATAATACGGAGTATTACCTTTGTTGTTTTTTACTTGCTACTTAGCAAATTGGACCAAATTTTTAGGTATATCATTTTCATTGTAGGATCACATACTTAAATAATATAAAAAATAGACAGTGTGAGATTTTAGTGGTGTAAGTAGAATAAAAGTAAAAAATAGTACAAAATGTTGATAAAATAACAATTTTCATATAGGATCCACATTCCTAAAATAGTAATGTAGCAAGTAAATAGAAACTTCCATTTAAGGGAAGTGTAGCAAGTAAAAAAAAAGGAAGGAGTACTTATAATTTATTCCGATTAAACAAATTAATTTATTAATATTTTTTAACATAATTAACGAAAGTTATGTACAAAGTATACGTGGTATCAACCAATAATAAAATGTTGATTATCTAATACTCATAGCGCAAAATAAAATGATGGTTAAAAATATAATCAAATCCGATCTAAGAAGTTAAAATAAACAACCAAATGAACCAATAATCATTTGCTAAATAAGGCGAATATGATGTCGGCGTTGGCTTTCCATTTCATCCCCAACTAATTAAAGAAAATTAGGAAGGAAAATAAAAATGAATATATAATTATAATTATATAGTCGTATAATTGAAGATGTAGCTAAGCTAAATAGCAGATGAACTTCAATGAAACACAGTGGAAAAGGTCATTATATTGGATATGATTCATATGAATACAAACATTTATGAACCTAAAAAGGTGGCGATTCTTACGCTGACAAAAATAAAATGATTGGCCACATACCATTATATATTTATATTATATACATACTATATAGTATTGTACTGAAAGTTCATATGCAAGTAAGAATTCTTGCCCTTATGTCACAACACCCTTTTAATTAATTAATTAATAGTAATGATATACATAGCTTATAGAGTTACGAATAAAACATTAAATATATTTCTCTTATAATTGACGTTGTATGAAACTAAATAAAAATTACATAAACATCGATATAATTAATGCTTAAATTGAAAAATTACTTTTATTTTGAACACTTTATTACAGATAGATGTTAAGACTAGGTTTAGCATTTTTTATTAATTAATTATGTGAGCGAATAAATGAATAGAAAAAACAAATAGGAAGTATGGATTACAAACACAGTATATTTAAGCTGGTGAAACCTAAGAACAGAACACTTGGGTATTCTGCACTTCACTCTATTACAGCTTGGATACTGAGTTTGTAGAATATTCTTTCACACACACACACACACCCCTATGATGAGAATCTTTGTTTTTAATGTTTTTGCACCATCCTTGTATCATGGCTCAGCTACAAAGCCTACGAGTAGTTAACTTCTTATCCAAACAACATTATCATTAGGGTCATTTCTCACTGTCTTTGATCAAGGGGCATGCATGCTTCATTCATGATATGTTGTGAGGTTGCTTAATTAGGACAATTGGGAGCAAGTAAGACAACCCCTAAGTTGCATGGATCAGGTACGGAAATGGATACATGATACGTTAACTTCTTTTTCAATTTTACTAATTAATTAAAGACATTTTATTAATTTAACCAGCTTCTATCATCAAGGCCTCAACAAAACTTTTGATCCACCCCCCAATCTTATATTACAAAGTGGGGTGTGTGTAGAAATCAATCAATCATCTATACTAAGGGCCTGTTTACTTCAGCTGAAAATAGCTGAACTGATCGGAGCTGAAAGTTTTTTATGAAGGATTACTGAATAGCAAAATAAGAGAACAGCTGAACTGAACGGATTTTAAACTGAAGTAATTAAACAGGCCCTAATAACATGTGGTCTAGTTTAGATGTACAAAAATCATGCTCATGTATACCGTGAAAATTAAATAATTAATGGTAATAAGAATCTTAAACAATACATTTATGGTAATTTATATTTCCCTTTATATTTCAAATATGACTAAGTGCATGCATAGACCATTCATACAAAACAAACTCATCATCATCTAAAATGACACAAGTTACGTACAAATTGCAAAAATACTAGGTTCATTCATTTGGGATTGTATGGTACATCTATATATTGTGGACAATGCTTGGTTATTGAAATGTTAAACGTGAGAATATCATACACCAATCACCTGCTTGGTATATAATTGTACACATAGTGCGATTAAACTAGCAAACTCGCAAATCTTAAATAAACTAACCAAATAAAATCTATCATACAATCGTACTAATAATCGTACGTAATAGTTTTTGTATGCAAAGTCAAATTATGCCCATATACTCATGATGTACATTATTGTATGTACTCAGCTAGTACATTAAACCACATATTTGCAATCTGGAACTAATGACGTATATAATTATGATTAACATAGTTAATTAGCACCCTACATAGTCCATACTATAGCTTTCAAATATCTTATTTAGGTCGTTCAACATGATCATGTGATCAAATATTTAAGTATATCCAAGTAGAGGTAATTAAGTCGGATCGTAACGTGCATCTTTGAACCAAACCTCATCATTAGGGCAAGGCCTCATAAGGTAATTTCATAATTATTGCCTTTGTACATATATAAATGCTTATTACTATCCTAGAATGTCATAATTTGGTTGTAGATAATTAGCATCTCCATATTCTTCTCCTAACTCCGATCCATTACATATGCCTTAAATTTAATTTTTAAAATTTAATTCATAATTTTGTACTTCAGAGTATGTTGTTAAGAAAAAAAAAATCACATACATGCATGACTCAATTGTACTGTGCATTTAAATTCTCATTTATTTTTCGATTCACAATTCTACCGATCGATCTATGTACTAGATAGTCGAATCCAATATAATGTTGCATAATGATTATTTATAATGCTCATTCAATCAAAAATTTATACGAATGAAACTGGGAAAGTGATAACAATTATGATTCTCATTCAATTTGCAAGTCATATAACACAACGAAAGTATATCATTACATTTCATACCACAAATTTTGTATATAATGAGACCAAAATAAATTTATGTTTTCGTTTATTTAAGTCAATTTTTTTTTGAAGTGGGGTATCCATTATTTTGTGAGTTTGTAATGTGTTTAGGTGTAATAGAGACACGTGTATGGAATTATGTGCACATACATTATCTTAGGGTAATTGAGATATACGAGTATTATTGCTTGCAAAGGAGAGTTAAGAGTTTGTCTATAAGTGCAAGATTAGTCCATGATTAACTCCGTAATATACGATGAAGGTGGCACGTATACGTGCTTTAATTTGACATCAACAGTAAGAATTATGTTGATGGATTAGTATTAAATCAATATACGGAGTATTAATTTTGTTCTAATTACTCTTATAATCTGCATATAAATATCTCATGCGTAAAAAATACACTATACATTTATAAAAAAATTTTTTGAGAGAAAATACACTATAAATGATAAGCTTTAGTTTGATGAATGGAATATATATATATGGATGTGATTTGCATGCAAAACCCTGATTATTTTTGATTTGTCATTCCGACAAAGCCTTTTTCACAAAGATGAGCACATTAATGTTGTTTTTCTTTTGAAAAATATTGCAATTAGAAAGTAAGATATCTGTAAGATTGCTCCTATTACCCTATATATCTTGAAGGTTTTTATTTTCTTTATCCATTTAAATATTTACCTTGAAAATCATTTCAATATCTAGATCTATCTATCTATGTAATTTTTATTATATTATTAGCGATGTATCTTGCTAAATGACATTGGCTAAATAAAAATAGCAGAGTAGCTCATTTGATGTTATTGAGCTCAAGCAAAACTTTTTGATAAAAAATTGCTCATTTGAGTTTTGTAAATTCGAATGAGAACAAGTAATTTCGATCATGCTACATTATAATTTTTATTCTATATTATATATTTGTATGTGTATATCTTTTAATTTGTATCATAATAATACTTAGGACCTGTTTACTTCAGCTTAAAATCAGTTCAGTTCAGTTCAACCTGATTCAGTTCAATTCAGTTCTTCTTTTATTTTGCTACTCATTAATCCTTCATAAAAACTTTCAGTTCAGTTCAACCCCAATCAATTCAGTTCAACTGTTTTCAGCTGAAGGCCTGAAGTAAACAGGCCCTTGGTTTCAAAATCAAAATAATAAGAAAAGGAGAAAGAGAGTGATGCAAGAAAACGTTGACAAATTAGGTTGCTCACTTACACAGTTGCACCCCATTGGCCCATGCCTCGTGCTAGGGCTATGCCGTTAGCCATTAACTAATTGGTTTTTAAGTTCATTCCAATTTAAGGCTCCATGACAAAAGAATATTCTTTCAACTATAGTGTAATTAGTTTATGTCATGTCATTTGCTCTTCAATTTCATCTCCCCACGAAATAACCCTGCAATACACATGATATATATATGGTAATCCTGCTGTAAGTATTTTATTTGTATTGTATTAATTAATAAAACGCGTTATTATATAACTTCCTTATGTTTCTTTTTAATTGTTATATATATATATATATGGATTTTGTTTATTATTCATGCGAGTATTTTGACATTCTTTAGCTTTATGTTCGTACGATAAAATGTAGTCGCATGAGATTGTGTTTGATTCATCACAAAGTGTACATACAATCCAACTATATAATTTTTTTAATTCTAACAAACTTGTAACTCAAAATATAAAAGTTTTAAGTTGTGTATTAAGAGATGTGAAAAAGCAAATGTAATACTCTTTTGTTCCATTTGTAAGAAACCTAGATTTCTATCTTATTATCAAAATAATAACAATCATGATGAGTTTTCTTTTGTTCCTTTTCAAATTTACTTTTCTATCCAATTTACCTTTAATTTATTAGCATTTCACTTTACAAGCTAAGCTAATATTAAGAGAATCACACTATGGTTTGTTCAATTGTTCATAACTAATTACGGAGTACATTAGTACAAACGATAAATAAATATGAAAATTAAAATTTTCAAACTTTTACAATTAACATTATTATTGGAGTAGTCCATTCATTATTAATTTTAAAACTAAGGCTAGTGGTAACTATTAGTCTTGGTACAACCTATATAAAAAGACCATGGCTCATGACTGGTCGCATTCAGCTTTTGCTAGAGTGCAAATTCACTTCATTCACTAAAAAAAGGGTGTGCTGAAGGTGATAGCCATCGATTTCGCTAGAATCACAATATTATTCAGGCTTCACCACTTCATACTCTAGTATTCATGAGTAATAATGAGCAACGACTTGAGATACATATAAAGTATCTAGATTACGACAAAAAACTAGCTTGATTATGGATGACAACTTTCTTAGTGATTAAAAACTTGTGAGTTATGATCGAATCTCATTTATATCAATTACTCTTGTGGTTCTATTTAAGTCTAAAAAATAAAAAATAAAATAAAAATTAAATAGCCACTTAATTAACACTAGACTAAAAATAGTAGAATATTTGAAATCCTAATTATAGGGGGAAAATAATGATACATGTGAGGTGTTATAAGTTGCTTCCTTAGTATAGCTTGGTCTACAATTAATCAAGACATTTATAAAATTAAGCTATGTGATCTATATATGAAACTTTTCAATCATAATATTGATAAACCCTAGCTACGTTGAAATAAAATATCATGTATGAAGGGTTTATTTTTTTAATTACATAAGAAAACTCGAATATCAGACATGCATAGATATGAGGATTCTTTGATGCATCACTGCTCATCTTGGTTGCACTAAAATCAACTTCAACATACTATTTCAAGACCAAACTTTCCTTTTATTATATATGTCCACCTAATTTACAAGAGCTTAGCTCCAACTGCATCTATTTTCGACTCTGATCTCACACCTAGTTTATAATGGGTGATAGGGCGAGTCTCCTAAAAGTAATTTTAACATTGTGTGAGAAATAAGGATTTAGCTAAAGATTTACCTTAAACGACATTAAATTCTTTATCACTTGAGTCAACTACCATTGCTTATTTTAAGTCCAAACATATGACAATAAAGACAAAACTTTTCATGAAAATAGATTATAAGCTACTACACCAACAATAAAAGCATTAGGCAAAGTTTACCTCGAATTTTGACCACCTCAAAAATAATAAGGGAAAAAAGAAAAAAATCACAATATTGACTTTAATCTAGTGGGGTAGCTCAAGGTCCAAGATGTAGCTCAAATAAAGCCAAAAGTAGAGCATAATTACATGATATCGTTAGAGGATGATGTCTTAAAGTTGGGTGAAGCCAATGAGAAGAGGGGCTATGACATAATGTTAGGTCTTTCTAACGGTCACTATTGCAATTTTCGGAAGTTCTTATTGGTGTCATCAATTATTTTTTGGAATAAAAATTATTTTCTGTGTTTATTTTAATTGTTAGACTTGCTTTTTTTATAATTTTTAATACACGACTCTAAATATTTACGTAGCATATCTAAAAGTTTTGTGTATGAAAAAATTATAAAATTTATATATCTAAAAATTACATATTATAACGAATCAAAATTTCATATTAATCAATATACATAAATAATCAATGTTATAAGTCAATATGTTGCAATAAAAATGAAATTGAGGAAGTATTTATTTAATTTTTGTGTGGTGGACCTAAGGAACAAGACATTTGGGCCGCATAATATTTACTGGGCCACATGCGACTAGAAGACTTTTTTTAAATTATCACTTGTCTAGAAAAAGTGGGGCCTACTATCTGCTGAGTAGTTGCCAACGTGGACAGAGAGGGACACCCAACACACGCTTCAAATCCTTCAATGCTGTAATATCGAGGCTTATAATTGATTCACTTGTTACGCATCTCATTTGCTAAATGCTTCCTTTTTCTTTGGTTGCTTTCTATCCAATGGCATGTTTGCTTGATCTTTTTGACTTGGATAAAATTAACTTTGGCCCTTTGAGTTGCTTTCCATTTCATTGATTAATGAGTCAACAAATTATTTCAGTAAAAATCTATATAATTCAACCCATTTAGGTGTAAAAAAAAAAATTTTATTATAGGTCTATATATAGCTTGATTGTTGCCGCCCTTCAAAATTGAGGAATGTCTTTTCGCCTTGATATAAATTTTAAATTCATCTTTAATTGAAATCAAGCCTTAACAATTCAATATAATTTACAGCTTATTGTTGTACAATAGCTTTTAGACATTTTTAAGAAGTTTAGGCTTTACAAGTTGGAAAGAAAGCACCCACAATCATAATCATCACTATATCAATAAAGATAATCTCATAATCTCATTCATGTAATGTGCTCTTTTGTTCTATATCGATGTTAATGGAAATATGTTTTTAAAAGCTAAGAAAAAGACGTGTGAATTTGTCTATTGCTAGAAAAAAAAATGGTAACGAAATACTTCATTCCTAGGTCCTATGATAGAATTTCATTGGACTTTTATGGCATTAAATTTTCATTGCGCTTAGGGTTATTGAGTAATTGAAGATATGTTTCAAAACTTACATTATTCCATAATATAGAACTTATTGTGATGAACTTGAGATTTTATAGGGCTAATCACTAGAGCTATGGTGGTACGACTGTACGATACTAAAACTCTAACAGATCTTAGAAAGAAACAATCATCACACATGAGGGAATAAGAGTACGTACAAGACTCTAGCCCTCTGAGAGTGTTTAGTTCACTATTTCACTCAGTCACTCATCAATCCTATAGGTTGTACTTGACCGAGTTTCATGAAGGGAAATCTAACAGGAATATAGGAGTTGATCACTCAATTTTATAGGTTGTACTCGTACTTGAGAATAGATTTTAACTAGGATGAAAGTTGAAACCGTCATAAAGATAAATAAACCGATTATCTTAATTGCTAGACTCCCCGTCTTTATTGATGTGAATTTTAATGGGTTAGTAAACCATGATAGGTGCATATACCCAACAATAGTCAACAGGTATGTGGTGACGTGGTAGGATCCTCTATAAGGGCTTAATTCTATTTGTCTTGCCAAGCTATTATGTAACTATTTTATATTCTTTTTGGGTTAACCCTCTTTTGCATAAAAAAAGTGGTGTTTTCTCATACAACAATAAGTCAATAATGATGTACACGATAATAACAATTTTTTTAAGACCGCAAAGTTTAACAACTTCATGGGATAGAGTTATAGATACTATAGAAGTACTTATTAACACTTGACACATCTATTAAAAGAAAACTGTGTACTTTATGTATCATATTTAGCTTAGTTGTTTAAAGTTTTAAAATTAAACTTCATATAATAATGTATTACATACACGCACTTAAAATTAAACTCCAGTTAGTACTTGCTTATATACGACCAGATATACAACAAATTGTAAAAACTATAAAAAGCTTAATAGAACAAACTTCATGGGACAGAGGATATAAAAGCAGTTGTTGTAAACACTTGACACATCATTAAAAAAAGAGGATCATATTCAAGGAAAATGACATGAGCTAGTAACTACTTTGGTGTTATTACTTTCTTACTTTTAGAAAAATATGGTCATTTCATTGATCATTTCAATTCAAGAATTATCAAAGAAATATCCAGTATAAATAATGTTTATCACATAATTATATAAGACAAATTTGATATCAAATATCAATAAATATGAAGGTTCATGGTTTGGCAAGATACACTTAAATTCGACACACAAGCACAGATAAAACTAATCAAATTTTGCAACTGATTAACACATTTTTGGGTTGAAAATTAAATGATGTTACTGACAAATATAATCTATTAGTAATAAAATGTTTGAATTCTAAAACCTAAGTATAAAATTATCACTAAATAAATCTGTGTAATCAAATCAATGACAATCATTTTAGTGATTTCAATTGCACATATAGACAAATTTAATATCAAAATCATCAAAAGAAAAAAGGGTTGTCACGTACTACATAGTTCTGTAAAGCATTCCATTTTCAAACAAGTGTTCATAGATTTAACTAGATTTTCTTGCTACAAAATTACATTTTTGTATGAAAATGATGTTACTAATACACTATATGCTTCAATTATTTTGGCACTAAATAATAACAATAAAAAAGATATGATTTATTAAAAAAAAAAAAAAAAAAAGATGAAAAGCCAAACCCACTCCCAAAAAAAAGTCAACAAATAAGTAAAAAAAAAAAAAAAAAAAAAGCTCTATATATCATAATCAACAAAAATATAATATTCCATGAGAGTATAATTTTATAATGTATGTAGCTACATGAAAAAGAAAGGACAAATAACCTCATGCATGTGTCATTCCCATGTTAATGGGACCATAAATTTTATCAGTTTAAGCTTTAAAAAAAAAAAGGTCATTATTATAAGAAAATTACATTATTCAGAGAATTTAACACTAAAGTTTAAACTATATAATTAGTTAGTCATTATTAAAAGTTTGATCCATATTTATGAATATATCCATTTCAATTTAATTTCAAGTCTTTTGGCTGCTGTAAGTATGTGGATGTACTTTCTTTTCTAGCTATTGGATAGGGTTCGTTGCTTTGTAAGTGCATTGCAAAGTACTTTAATCTTTGTGTTTGATGTGAGTTAAGCCTAGCTTAGCTTGTTAGTCAAAAGTTGAGAGACAAGAATGTTAGATTGACTGCTACAAGCATATTGAATTATTCCTGCTGTGTATTCGACACATAATTTAATATTACATTAACTTCATCATCGAGTTTGATACCTTAAAATTTTTCGATTTAAGAATTACAATTTTTAATTTCAACATCTTTTATTTTTTTTTTTTTTTTTTGAAAATGTAGCAGTGATTATAAAATGGCAGAAAATGTTTTTATTATAAACACACCTACATACATGGCTACATGTTACATCTTACAAATTACGGAATACGACTTTAATAGCTTTTAGTTGAATTAGGGGCTGTTTACTCCAGCTTAAAATCATTCCAGTTCAATTCATTTAAGTTCAGCTCTTCTTTTATTTTGCTACTCATTAATCTTTCATTAAAAAACTTTCAGTTCAGTTCGGCTCAACTCAATTCGTTTCAGCTGATGTATATACTTAATAATGTTCTAAAAAGTTTCATTTTTCCCTAATCAATTACAACCCTAGCGAGTGATGACGACGACTTTTAAGCATCCCCAAAGAGACGCTGGTACATTTGTGATAAGGTTGTTGATCCGATCCTTTGATCCTACTACGACCCACTCCTAATTTTGGTCATCTGTTTATTAAGGGTGGGAAAGAGGTGCTAGTCATTTAAAGCTCCTTGAATTTTAATTAATAACAGTGCACAGTACACTAATTGTCATTTGTCCATCCTTATAAAAAGTTATAAGAGTTTGAGATTCAATGAACAATTTTGCACATTGATTTTGATGGTTGTTCAACTCACCATAACTCTTTAAACACATACTTATACATGAATTACGAATAATATATGATCAATTATCTTTAGGCTAGAAATGTAGAATCTAATAATCTATGAGTGGGCAAAGTTGAATATATTGGTAATTAGTTTGGTAATGATAATTATGGATCATTGCGTGTAGAAAAAAGGTCTAACTTAATCTTTCTCACATACTTTTGTTCGTTCGTTAATATACTTACACTGTAACTGAAAGCTTGTTAATATGTTTGTTGTCAACAAAAATAAATAAAATTAGCTAAATAATTTAAAGAAAAACAAAACAATGTAATGCTATATTCTATGTATTATGTGAGCCTTGTATATATAAATAAGCATGACATAAGGTAATTTGGCATTGTGTATTTGTGTTATGATAGTGACTAAAAGGCCCATGCTTTTTAACTGTTGCAATTGCATTTTAATTATTATGACTAAGAATTTTTTTTCAGAGCCATCATGTATACTTTTAGAAAGAAAGAGAACGAAATAACAGATCGAAACATCATTATAATCAAACAAGACATGAACACGACTCACATTTACTTAGAGTTACACAAACTCGACATGAACACGATTCAAATTTACTTAGAGTACACAAACTTGATATGATATAGCTTGAAATGATATGATTTTGTTAACCTATCTGGATACATTTGTCAAATATATAATTATTATATTTTCACGTAGTAGCATTGGACATATACATTCGATACAAAACTCATACGCGATCAACACAAAAACTCGATATAAATTGAAACATGATCGTTTTGTTGACCTGAATTCTCAAATCTAATTATTATTTCATGAAATTAATCATCTATTTTTTTATTAGAAAACTTGGAGTCTTGGATTAGGTCTCTGATCTTCTTCTTTTGGAAAGTACAAGATGATATGAAAAAATTATGAATCATATTCCTCAATTCCCAATGGTTTCAAATTATCTATTTCTTACAACATTAGAATAAGGTCACAAAGTGATTCATTAAATTAGATCAAGTAAACTTAACTTAAAAAATTTAGATTCAAGTCCAAATAAATTAAGGCTAATACTTAGAAACAAACATGCATGAACCTAGCTATATATGATTAAAGCTAATATTTCAACAAGTAGGGTATACTACTAAGTTACGGTCACGAGGATTAAACTGTTCCTTAATTAGGGAGGCTAATCAATCATCCAATTAAACTTCAAAGCAAATTTGAAAATTGAACCTAAAGAATGACAAATATGACATGATGACTGTACTAAATAATATTGCGACACAAACGTACAAATGCCATCAACAGTTAAAAAGCTAAGATGGAGACATACATGGCTCAAGACACGGTCGTGTGCATGGTGGGCTCGTATATGATTCCCGACAAATGGGTCTAAGGATTGACTAGGTTGCACGCATGCATGTCCTACATATATATGCAATTGATAACAAGCTTGCCATTTTTTTTTTCCAACAAGGAATAATATATACACTAGTGTTATCCACTTATCCTATTTTCTTATTTAGATTGTATGATGTGTGATGATAGAAATAGGAAATAATAATATAGCGAGTATTTTACATAGTCATATCGTTTAAAGAATTGTCTGGAGTAGAAGGTAATTTAAGACATAGAGATGAGAGTAATTGAAACGCGCTTTCTAATTCTAGCTAATATGCCAAAAAATGTATTGTTTCACATCCATTTATTTCTATCAAAAGAATTTTCTCGGATATAGTATCTTGTCAAATTTGTTCTAATTTAATATTCAATGTATCAAGCTAGCTTTAATAACTTATTCACATCAAACGTTAAACATAGTACAACATGACAGTCACTAAAATTGTGTAATAATCGTAACGATCAATGATGTACAAGTTAACCATTATTTTTTTTATCAAGTCTCATCGAATTCCCATCACACTAATACACTATATATATTGTTCACTCGTACTTTACCTTGCTGCTTTCATGTTCAAATTAAAATAACTCCATGCAATCTATGAAATAGAGAATTTTTGAATTTGTCCCAAACTTCTATCAAAATACTCTGTACTACCTTTATTTTAACAAATATAAATAATAAATATTTTATCTCTTACAAAAAATATCTATTTGTAAACAGATACTTTTTATCAAATATGAATAATAAATATTTTTATCAACAATTGTAATGTTGTAAGTTGTAACGAGTACTTTCTAGTAAGTCCATGACGTATTCTTTCTTTGGGCTTTCCACACTGGGCTTTTCTAGTGCATGCACATCGGCCCATTTAACCAAAAAAAAAAAAAAGTCTGTAAAAATGTAAACATTAAACAACATCTGAAATAATCCTTCTAACTTACGCAACGAATCCTACTTCAGTATTTCATGTGTCTTATTTTCCAGTATAGACTGAACTCAACTTCTGCTTCTGCCGTTAATCGTTAAACCGCGAAACCTTGAGTTTCGCAACAATGGCGGATTCAAACCCTAATTCATCCGCTACGAATTCTTCGAACAACAGTCCTCCTTCTACAACACCTATTACTGCGTCGAAAAAACCCTCGGATCCTCAAATTGCGTCGTTAATTAAAGCGTATTGGATTCCCGCGACGCTTTTCTCTCTCTTCCTTTTCTTTCAACTCGTTCTTCTTCCTAACTCCTTTCCTCCTTCTCATTACGACGGTATCTCTCTCTTTCCGCAATTTTTTTTTTTTTTGATTTGCTAAAAAAGTAGTTTGAGTTTTCAATTTTGAATTGTGTAGTTCTTGGAGTAACTAGGCAAAGTTCAATTGAAGAAGTGAAAGAGGCTTATGAAAATCTGGTTTCAAATTGGTGAGTTTTTTGATTTTGAAATTAGTGTATGATGATTTTTTATTGCTTTACTTAGGTTTTTGTAAAGTTGTGTTTTCTCTAACGTTTAAAACAATGTGGATATCTAAAAGAGTATGCTTTTACATGGTTTCTTTGTTTTTTTTTTTTTTTTTTTTTGTTAAGAGTGATTAGGTGTTATTGAATTATTGAAAAAATAAACTAAGATTACTCTTTGATTTGCCAATAATACATATAGTTTGTCTTGAACTTTTTACTACCTTAAATGTGAATTAGTTGCAACAAACTACGGATATTTATATAATACCAGATAATGTGTGGCAAAGGTACCGAGGTAGTATATAAATGTGCATTGGCTATAAAGTATGTACCTCATCATAATGCTATAGGTTGGTTAGATGCAAATGCTGATATGCTTGGGCATGCTCCTAAATTAAAACTATATCATGATAAACCATGTTACATTGTTTTTCGGAATGGTATAGGTATATTTGTGCAATATATGGGTCACTAGGTCACATAATTACTTTTATATAATGTCTTAGTTTTAGATAAGAGATTTAGGGATAGAATAATGATATGAATACTTGTGTTTATTGGCTAGAACTATTGGAGCAAAGTGGAGTACGTAACATTGGATTGAAAGGAGATTGTCCATGAGTGAGTGCTTAAAGTACCTTGGATTGATTTTGCAAAAGAATGAGATATCTACCAATATTTTACCAACATGATTAAGTGTGGATAACTTAAATAAAGAGAAACAATTGGGGAACTTGGGATGTTGTGTGATTGCAACACACCTTTAAAGTCAACTTATAGATTCTATTGGACAAGAATAAAATAGTACTATCGTATGGAACAAATTGTTGGAAGTTTAAGAAGGACCACATTGAGAAAATGAGAGTTGTCAAAATGTGTTTGTTGAAATGGATGTGTAGAAACATGTAAAAGGTAGAATTAGGGAAGGGAGATCTTTACTAGAAAGTTTGAGTTATGGATATTGAGAATAAAATACGGAAAAACAGGTTACATTAGTTTGGGCATAAGAATTGGCCGCAAGAATTCAAGGTGTATGTGTAAAAAGAGTATTGTTTTGGATCTTGATGATCTTTGAAGGAGTCAAGAGAGGTTGAAGTTGATGATGATGGAGAGGGCTAAGAAGGGTAAAAAATGCGTTGTTTGCATGAGCATATATGCTTGATCGAAGGAAATCGAGTTGAGGATCTTTTGTTATGATCACCTAGGATAGCTATTTTGGTTCATGTAGTTGACTAACCCTTGTAGGTGTATACTCTTGATATACTCCGTATTTTTTTCTTTACTCTGCATACTATCTTGATTCTTGAGGATTGAGGAGTGTAAAACACTGGACACTAGTGACTCAGTGAAGTGAAGAGGCATATCTTTGTATTAAGGATGATGTTTTTATCGAATTGGTATAGGAGATGACATCTTTGTTTTGATGAGAAAGAAAGGAAGGAAAAGGAAATAAGGAAATGTATTGTTTTCCAATGTTTGATTCAAAAAATAATAAGGCATTTGATAGGGTAGGTAATGATTTTTCACAAAATTTTGACTTTTCTTTCCTTCCAAAATTTGGGGATTGTTGGTAGGAGAGGTTGAGTTTAGCGTTATCCAACGCTCTTTCTTCTTTTGGTAAATTTGACAAAGTAAAGTTAATTTCCTTTTAATTAACTTTCCTTCTATTCCGTCCCTTCTTTTCCTTTACTAAAGCAAACTAAAAGAACTTTTAGTAGTATTGATTGAAGTATTTGATCACAAAGGATAGTTTGCAAAATCTACTTTGACACTGTTTGATGATTTAAGTTTCAAGGTTAGAGTTTAGAGTTTGTGGCTAGGAGTCTTCTATGTTCTGATTTTTTACGCCAATCAAGACAAAAGTATGGTGAAATTAATGGTAATGTGGCCCACTTGATCAAATCAATTTGGTCAAAGTGGAAAGGAGCTTCCGGATTTCTATGCAATCGGAAGCGAATGTTGGGCTTAGAAGTATTGTTAATTTCAAGAGATGAGCATGATAAAAATGTGTATCTACGTTGGATGTGTGGGCATATATGAAAGGATAAAATACGGAATGAAGTTATTTGGAAGAAGGTAGAGGTTCCTTCTATTGAGGATACGATGAGAAAAAACCATCTTAGATGGTGTAGACATATTAGTCAAGGACCTAGTGATGCATTGTTAAGGAGGCTAGAAGAGTGGCAACTTCATGGACAAAGGATAGGTAGAGAAAGACCAAGCAAAGTTGTATGAGTATTTGGTAAAGAACTGAAGATATGAGGTTGATGGGGCTTGAATAGAATTTGGCAATAAATCGAGAAGAATGGTGAGAGAGGGTTTATGCAGCTGACCCCAAATTATTTTGGTCATGTCTAGCCGACCTCAAATTATTTTGGGACTAAGTCTTTGTTGTTGCTGTTGTGATAGTGGAATAATCGATATTCCCTTGGAGACATGTAGCAAGTTGCTTTACGTTTATCTAGTCGAGTCCTGATGTCGTGATACCATTGTTGTGTAGCTTTTATAGTTTTAAACCTTTTATTTTTTGAGTTCTGTTTTTTGCTTGTCTGTCAAGTGTTACCATATTGATTTTGTTTGATTATGCTTGTTACTCCGGAATTTACAGGAATTCAGGTGCTGGGCCTCCTACAACAAATGAATTCATCAAGGTTGTCTTTTCAGCAATTTCCTTGTTTTGTATTATGACTTGTTAAAATCTTTCCCCCCTTTACATTTGCTGTCTCACTAAAGTCCAAACTAAGTGTTAGATTTGTTTGTTGGTTGAATACTTGAATTAGTGATTGCATGCCTGAAAGTCTGAAACAGCGTTGCCTTTTATTTTCATTTTTAAAAAAAAAAAATTGGTTTAATCCTTCTCTCTGGATGTATGCTTTTCTTGCAGATTCAGTATGCTTACGAGTTGCTGACTCATCCATTGTGGAAGAGGGACTATGATCTATTTGGCATCGAAGAGCATCAAGTGGGTAACCCTGTATTACAGAGGCATCCTTTGATTTGTTGTCTTTGTTTTCGACTCTAATTTTGTTTGTGGCTGTAGCATGTTCTGCAAAATACGTTGCAGCTCTATTCTGGAAAGAGATACTCTTCTGTGGAACTTCCTTTGCTTGTTGATTCTGCAGGTTAGTTATGCCTTTCCTCTGCCTTCTTGTTGGACCTAGCTACCTGTTCTATCATGAATTTGGAATGATGATGTAATGATGTATTAATCGTTGTTTACATATATGCTGTGCAGATAATCATGAAAATGATTTTGATTTCATTTCTTCTGGAGATTTCCAGTCAAGTGTAGGGGGTCAGAGGCCATGGTTAATTCAGGTTAGTGATTTTAATATGACTGCTTAACATGTCTTAATTACGGAGTTTAAGTGCTGCACGAGCCTCTTCCCTTATCCAGCTGCATGGTTTGACTTGGAGCATCACATTCTTAATATATCTATGATGTCATATTATCATGTAAACACTGCAATCGTTATTGTCAACACCACTGCCTAAATGATGCTGCTTCCTACTAATTGTATGGAGGTCAGACCTATGTCAACCTTACCCCTGCATTGACTGCCAACGAAAAGTTAAAAACACACAAGTTTATTAGGCCAAGTTGCTTTAATCATTTGTACTATGTAATCTTTAGCTGAAATGCTGTTGATGGGCTGATGAATTTTTCTGCTCTTCTTTTCAATTATGTGAGGGAACTGGTTATATTTTATTATATTTTTCTGATTAATATTCAGGTATATTCAAATGGGAGCGATCTATGCAAACATTTTTCAAGCAAATGGAGAAAAATTGGTACATATTTCAAAATTAGCTTAGAAAGCTTTCAATTTTCTCATTGATGTTGGTTTGTAAGAGTAAATTTCCTTTCCATGTAAAATGTTGCTAGTTGGTTTTTTGAATTTTGGCAAATTGAAGGGTAAGTGGAGCTACTTCATTGTTGTTTACTGAGGATGAGGGGAACTCATATGGGATATGATTGCAGATGGTCATTGTCTAATTGGTGATGCTGTTGGTTGGATATTGAATTCCGAATGTAGNTTTTTAAAAAAAAAAAATTGGTTTAATCCTTCTCTCTGGATGTATGCTTTTCTTGCAGATTCAGTATGCTTACGAGTTGCTGACTCATCCATTGTGGAAGAGGGACTATGATCTATTTGGCATCGAAGAGCATCAAGTGGGTAACCCTGTATTACAGAGGCATCCTTTGATTTGTTGTCTTTGTTTTCGACTCTAATTTTGTTTGTGGCTGTAGCATGTTCTGCAAAATACGTTGCAGCTCTATTCTGGAAAGAGATACTCTTCTGTGGAACTTCCTTTGCTTGTTGATTCTGCAGGTTAGTTATGCCTTTCCTCTGCCTTCTTGTTGGACCTAGCTACCTGTTCTATCATGAATTTGGAATGATGATGTAATGATGTATTAATCGTTGTTTACATATATGCTGTGCAGATAATCATGAAAATGATTTTGATTTCATTTCTTCTGGAGATTTCCAGTCAAGTGTAGGGGGTCAGAGGCCATGGTTAATTCAGGTTAGTGATTTTAATATGACTGCTTAACATGTCTTAATTACGGAGTTTAAGTGCTGCACGAGCCTCTTCCCTTATCCAGCTGCATGGTTTGACTTGGAGCATCACATTCTTAATATATCTATGATGTCATATTATCATGTAAACACTGCAATCGTTATTGTCAACACCACTGCCTAAATGATGCTGCTTCCTACTAATTGTATGGAGGTCAGACCTATGTCAACCTTACCCCTGCATTGACTGCCAACGAAAAGTTAAAAACACACAAGTTTATTAGGCCAAGTTGCTTTAATCATTTGTACTATGTAATCTTTAGCTGAAATGCTGTTGATGGGCTGATGAATTTTTCTGCTCTTCTTTTCAATTATGTGAGGGAACTGGTTATATTTTATTATATTTTTCTGATTAATATTCAGGTATATTCAAATGGGAGCGATCTATGCAAACATTTTTCAAGCAAATGGAGAAAAATTGGTACATATTTCAAAATTAGCTTAGAAAGCTTTCAATTTTCTCATTGATGTTGGTTTGTAAGAGTAAATTTCCTTTCCATGTAAAATGTTGCTAGTTGGTTTTTTGAATTTTGGCAAATTGAAGGGTAAGTGGAGCTACTTCATTGTTGTTTACTGAGGATGAGGGGAACTCATATGGGATATGATTGCAGATGGTCATTGTCTAATTGGTGATGCTGTTGGTTGGATATTGAATTCCGAATGTAGTAGTAGAATTGTGTAATTTAGGATCAAGGTATACAAGAAAATGTTGGGGAAGCAGGAGTACTATGGAAGACTCAGCCAGACATTGGTGTGATCTAGGCTTGTAGCTGTAGGTTTATTCTTACATGCCAGTCATCTAATCTCATATTTAAAAAGGCTGTTGTCTGATTGATTGATTATTTGGTATTGATGCAATATGCCTTCATAAAATTAATCAACTTACTCATACTCCAAAGGAACCTATATTGTTAATTTGCTGATTCCATTTTTTATGTACAGCTACTTTGTTGGGTGAAGTTGCTGATACTGGTGTAGTGGAGCTTGGGGAATTGGAGCTTGTCTCTAAGCTTGCAGAGAAAAAAACAATGGGGCAACTTTTTTTCCGAAATGGTAAACAAGATTTTGTTTTTCTTCATTTGTCAAAATTTCATCCATTTCTATCTTGTTAAAAACTTTTGTGTTTGAGGAGGTTAGCGGGTGGGGCATTTTGCATTGTATCGCACACTAAGTACCAATCCTTTTATTTACTTATTTATTTATTTATTTTTTTTAAAATATAAAAATGTAATGGGCTTGTATATAGAGCTAGAGTTCCAGTCTTTTTGCGTTTCTTGTCGTCATATTTTTTTTTGTCATGCAAAATCTGTCCTTTTCTTTTAGTTTGGTGCTTACCTTTTTTTATGTTTACAGGTCTTCCTTCTCTGATTGCATTTCCTCGAGGGTGTAGAGCGTCAAACTGTCTTGTTAGGTAAGCCTTGAGCCCTGTATTTTTAACACATGTGGAGTGCTTTGTTGTTTATAAAGGTTAAATATTCAATTTAATTATTTCTGTGGTAAGAGTTTTGTTTTTGGCGTGCATAGTGTTTCCTATTGGATTATGAGCCATTTGTTTGTATAGGTATGAAGGAGATCTTTCTGTTGACGCAGTTACAGATTGGTTCGCTATAACGATACTAAAATTGCCTCGCATTCCTTACTACACATTGGAATCGTTGGTAAGGTTTGTTTATTATATAAATCTTTTATTTTTAACTTTTACTTACCAGACAGAAATTTCCGACTGATAGCTAGAATAATTTTATTTCTTCATAGCATAAGCAACAGTTTGGTGAATTTTCCTCTTGTTTTTGGGTCCTTGTATAGAGAACTATCACTATAATCTGAATTCTGAAATTTTGAGCCTGCTAAATGCTAGTGATTCATTCTTGTTGTCCCTGTAGATTACGATATATTTTTTTGAAGATCTATAGTAGATGAATAAGCAAAATAGCTGTATCTTTTACCCTTTCTTTATGATTTGCAGGGACCAAGATTTCTGGCGAAGAGTAGTTATCATAAGGTATGTTTGTTTGGATGATTCTTATAATTCCTAAATTATTTTGATTTCACATTGTTTCTGTCTTTCTTTAATTTTGATTTTATTTTATTAATATTTCTTGGTTGGATAGACATTCTTATTTTGTTTATTATCATATTACTCTGATGTGAGTGCCTGCGCACATCCCTTGCTGTCCTATTATGGAGGCCATTTCTATGACTTGCATTTTATACCTACATATATGGGTCTTTGCTCCAATCTTCATTGCTGGGAATTGAACGGATTTATCATTGTATCTATCTACAATAGTATATATTGATACTACTCTGTTGTTTTGTAAGATATTTTGTTAGTTTTGTAAGGCATTATTACCTCAATGATTTTTGTGGATACCCATCCTTGTACACTAGTGCTACTTGTTGAATATTTTAACATGCTATCTACGTCCATAGCTGATCACTCGGATACTTAAACTTACCTTTCCCTCTTTTTTTTGGTTCAAAGGTTAGAGTTTTGTTCTTCTCAGACACTGGGATGCGTGCAACACCATTTGTGCGTCAACTTGCCAAGACTTATCAGGATTATGCTTCCTTTGCATGCGTCCTTTGGAGGGAAGAGGAATATTCTCATTGGTCATCAATGTATGTGTTCATCTCTCTGCATACTGTTTATAGGCTACTAGCTGATTATTTCATTATATGACACAAGCCTCTACTTTGTTGAGGCTTGACAATGTGTTTTTTTTTTTTTTAGTCAGTAGAGCTAGCTCTTTTGTTGAGGGAAAAATATGAAGTTAAAAACAACCAATCATTGTCCATTTATTAAAGAAAGGGTAGGTAACTGTCCATCCTACAACCGGTATTACCTACCTCTTGGTACTACTTCACTCAGTTTTTTGGTCATTTAGAGATTTTGCTCCAAAATTTCTAAATGAACAAAAAAACAAGCGAGGTTGTACCTAAAGCTAGGTACCCGGTTGTACTAAGAAAATTGCCAAATGATACAGGACGACAGGTAAACGGAAGCTGATTCTTTTTCTTTTTACAGCAATGAAGGTTTTGTTTAAATGTGAGGGTATGTAAATTGACTAAAGCCTAGGTCAAAGATTCACTATGGATACAGACAAGATTAAACGTGACTCTTAAAATAGTTCTTTTGAATCACGTGTCTATTAGTTGTAGTAAAATTAAATGAACTAGATCAAAGTTCAATTGAAATAATAATAATAATAAATAAAACCCGGTGACAAGGAGAAATAATTAGCCATGTGTTGCATAAAATTATTTGCAGAGTTTTAATTTAAAGAAATAAATTCTAATCTGTTATCACTTTGAAATTATTCGAGAACTAGGGAGAAAACCAAAGACGAGGGTAGTTCAACTTCAAATTCTTTGGCCTTCTAACCAAATCTTGTAAAGAGACCAAAATAATCTAGAGAGAATGCGGACTTGCATCTTCTGTCCTGTGGAGTGGACAAGCTTGTCCAATCAAGCATTCGAGCTTGAGACAAAGAACTGAAGTGCATCATGAACACGTCTTTCCAGTTGGACTGTTGAAGTCTGCCCTTTGGGACTTGAGACGAAGACCTGAAGTGCATCATGAACATATATTTTTTTTCTTTCTTCTGTGCTCCTTGTGCACAAGCTTATGCGGACATAAACAATTTATAAGATTACCAAAAATGTGCACAGTATGCTGAACTGACGAGATCCGTTTGTAGATATTCAAAATTTTGTAGTAGCAGAAAGTGATGGAAAAACCTCTGCAAGCTAACTAATGAAAACAGAAAAACCATAACTGGGGTGAAACTACTAGTAGTAAATGGCATGTATCCCAAAAATTGCCTAGAGGCTGGGTTAAAATATATGAGTACATAAAAAATGTACAGTTCAATGAAATGCTTGGTTTTTCATTCTAAGATGGAATTCCTTGCTGCTTCTATCTTAAGCTGCTAGCTTACGTATGTGCTGATGGGTTGAGTTGCACAAAAGACATTGCTGTAATTGATTTGAACAGATGCCTTTGTAGTTCATTAATTGAATTGATTAGATGAACCTGCTATATGCTGTTATAACTTTTTGTATTGTAACGTTAGTTGCTTAGTAAAAGTTAATATTCTGTGGGATTTAATGGTCATTTTTTTTATTGATGGTTACAGTTACAATGTGGAGTCAGCTCCTGCCACTGTTTTTTTGAGGGATCCAGGGAGTAAACCTTTGGTGCGTTATGGTATGTCAGGATCTTTGCTGTTTTGTCATTTATCAGTTTGTTTCTGCGACTGTTATTAAAATAAAAATTTCTTTGTTGTTGTTTCTTCACATCTGCAGGGCCTGTAAACAGTTCGTGGTTTCTGAATGTCATGGAAGATAATAAACTTCATGGTAATTCTCTAGTTCAATGGTTCATTTCACTTTATTTACTTTAGGTGGCGAAGTTAACTGGTTTTCTATTGATTCATCTTGACTTCAAACTTTCTGTGAGTTTATAACTATCACTTAGCTCAAGTGCATAAATTCTGAAATCATTTATCCTACAGTTCTTTTGCTGAAATTCCTAGTTTTTAGTGTCTGTTGCCTGTTTGCTAATTATGCATGATGTTGACCAAGATTTTCGATATAAGAATTGCATCCTTTTTGCTTGTGGTGTATGGCTATATGCAGTGAATTTAGTACTGTCAATTGTTTTTTCTAGGTTGTTATATTATTAGGTATACTGATGCTAAATGTTTTGTGTCTCTAGAGCTTCCGCAATTGAGGACCATGACATCCATGGATTTGGGTTGCGATTCACGTGGCTATTCTCGGGCAGGGACCAATACTAACATTTGGTATTGTGTTATTGTTATTGGAAGGCCAAGCCCAGAACTGAATGAAATGCGTGAGGTAAGCTTCATAAAAAGATATTGGTTATCTTTTTTTTCATTTCTTTTGTTTTCTCTTTACCCTCTCTCTGATGGTTATGTTCTCCACTTTGCATGCCGATACATTTAATACTCTTCCCTTCGTCTTTGTTATTTGGATATAGCTATTTTCATTTTTATTTACTTTTCCTCTTCCCTTTCAACTTTCTATATCCAATTTCAAATGCTGAGTTTGAGCTAAACATCCACGTCTCTGTAATGATCAATTTCAATCAATAATACCTCATCCCCCCATCCTAAAATCCTCCAATCACCATCTTGACATCACTTAGAACCATAACCCTCTTTTCTCAACCGTTCATCATGGGCAAAAAGATTATGAAGTGGTAATATGGTGGGTCTAGGTGGTGACATGAGTGAAGGGGTGGAGTGTCGGAAGATGGTGGGATGAGTATTAACGCTTTCTTTGTGGTGCTACCACATAGAAATGCCAATAATCAAGTGGTACCCTTGTAAAATTTAATGGCTTAGGCTACCAAACCAAATGTAAAAAGTAGAAGGGGTGCTGTATTGAATGTGCATAAAAAAGAAAGAAAGAAAGAAAGTGTAGATTTGAAAAATAAATCATCTTCTTATACCATTTATGAGTAATTGATTTGTGATTTTGGGAGGTCGTCTCAATTATAAACTGATTGCTTTCTGTTTTCATGTCTATTTAATTATCTTGAGCCTTTAGGTTCTACTCAGGGTCCAACAAACTTTATCATACAATAATGCACGTGACACTTACGAGCTGGAAGCACATTCAGCCACTGCACTGAAAGACAAACGATTAACTTTTACTTGGATGGATGGAGAGGTGCAAAAGGTTGGCATTTCTATCCACTTCTACGTCAATCTTGCAGCTTCCAATATTCACTTTGTGAAGTCCAGAGCAGTTATCCCATACAAAAACTCACAAGTTATCCAAGACCAATTTTTAATAGTTGAGTGAGTGTGTCTGCATCTATTAAAAAATGGTATGGGTAACTTGTGACTTTGTGAGTCATGTGGTATCTATAGTTCCATATAGTTAAAAGGTGGTATGACTGAAGTTTTTAACCAAACAGTTTGCTTGAAGAAATTTTCTGACATTTCTGATGCTGAACAGTGGTATCTTTTCATAATATGTTAATAATTAGTGAAATTGCTTATTTGCCATCAGTTTCATATACTAGCTCTTCATTTTAGTCTGTTATTGGGGAAAGATATATCAAGGAATCTTAATAAGGGAAAAAGATAATTTTTTTCGTCTAATATGAAACTCCCATTTTGGGTAAACGTTGCATCTAAATTGAAACATAGGCAGCAGTAACGGTTGGCCTTCTTGTGTATGCAAGGTGCAAAGTAAGCTTTCTGAATATCTCTTGGATTGCTTGATATGAGAAACATTGTACTTGTGCTGATCAGGATTTCTTGGTCTCAGAACTTGTGCATGTTCTACATCGGTGGTGAGCTTAGCCTGGAGTGTTGTGGTCCAAGGAGCGGTATTGAAGACACACCACATATTGTTATGGTGCGTTACATGAGAAATGATTCCATTGACGATCCCAAGGATAAAGGATCTTCCACTAGCTTATTGGACATACTTAATGATGATGTAGATCCTGTATCTCAACTGGTAGCACGATACAACGGTTCAACTGAACCTCATCAGGTTTGCTTACTAGTCTCAAATTCGTTTAGTTTTGCAGAGGCGATTCCATTAATTTTCACCTGAAATAATTTTTAAAATTGTTGTCTTCGCTATTGTCATCTTTGCATTATTATGTCTTAATGTAGATTATTGAATGGGTTTCGAACAATATTAAAGACGGCGACTCTGCAAAACTTCCGTTCTATGTAAGTAATTTTACAGACCTATGTGGAAATGTTATGGATGCATGTAAAATTTAGAACGGCACTTGCTAATATTCATGTAAATCTGTACTTGTTGCCTTGTCTGTGTATTTTCTTTGTCCTAGAAAAGCATTTTTATTTGGGGGGGCATGTTAGGCAGTTATTTCCCCTTAAGCATGGCGTTATTCATTACCTTTTGTGGCAGGGCTCAATGTATTTATTTATTTTTGCATTGAATTCTATTTTTTGCTATGTCCTTGACTGGCTAACAGAAATTTATATTCATTTTCCAGAAAACAAAAACACCTGATCTTGTTTCTGAGGACCAAGATCCACTTTGGTTCGTTAGCGGTGAAAAAATAATTTCCACTAGAGATGACATAAGACATAAACTTCAGAGAATCATGGCATGGTGTCGTTACCTTGGTGGTGATCCACGGGTTGGTCCAATGTTGCTTCTTGGCACAGTGATGTCTTTTGGTGGAATCTGGCTCTTTCGTAATCAACCAGCTTCTTCAATTGACTCTAGTCAGTCAAAACAAACCCATACAAAGGTGAGTGGTCTTTTGGGATGCTAGTTAATGCTCATCGAAGTCAGGATTGTAGCAGATATAAATATACGAAGTATGGTCATAAAATCTTATGTTGAATTTACTATAACATTATCATGATTTAGTCAAATGAATAATTCCGGGAGAAAATTTTCTGTGGTAAATTAACAGAAATGAATCACATAAAGAAGCAACATGACCAGTGTGTTTTGGGGTGACTACCTGAATTCTTTCTTTCTATTTTGGGGTTTTCTCTACCCACAGTTGCCAAAATATGTTTTTACTTTCTAATCATCACTTGCCTACTTGATTCCTGTCCTCTACATCATCCCCCATGAGCAATTGAGTATGCATAATTGTATATCCCTGACTTGAATTTAAATTCGATTTTGTGACTTGAAAATTGTGCAATGTGATTTGATAAATATTTGTTACTTGAAAAATGACTGTTGTGACTTGAAAATGTCTACTTTCGACTTTAAAAAAAAGTGAAATTACAGAAATGCTTTTCTTTGGGCCAGAGGCGAGGAGGCGAGCTGCATCTATGCATTAATTTTTAAAGTGCCATGTCTTTTTTTTTCTCTATCCATTTATTTGTAATTATCTTTCACCCTATTAGCAGAGAGATATTCCAAAAGCATGGAGAAATCGAAGAAGAAACAGTGCAGCTGGTGATATCCCTCCTTCAATCACTGATATGGAACCAAAAGATGCTTATCAAGTAGAATTCTCAGATTCTGACTCTGAGTAGGATTTCAGTAATTGATCAGCTCTAAATCCAGGCTGCGGAATGCTGCAACGAGTATTTAATCATTGCATTCTGAAGCAATGCATATAGATCATGTGTCGTGTCTATTAGTTAACCTACTTAACATGGAGTTCGTAAAAGATGTGTGTATATGAATAAGTTATGCATCTAGAATTTTGTGATATTGCATTAACAAATTGTCTTTCTATCACAATAAGTTAGAAATCAGTATATTATTTTATCAATCGCAGACCATTGTAGGTCTGGCTTGGGCTTAGCTCTGATTATTAGTTAGGGGATGGTACTGTTTCTGAAGGTTGCAAAATCTTACGGCTCACTAGATTTTTCTAATATTTTTAGTTTTCAATACTTTGTATTGTTAATTCTTCTTCCGTTCAAAACACTTGTTAAGAAACCTCAAGTGTTATATTGTAAATCAAACAGTTTTGGTTATAGAAATTTCATAGAAATGAATTCTGAACCAAAATTGATGGTTGATGTCAATAATCTGTTTGCATTGTTTGTCCAGTAGTCCCAAGTATTATTTGTACTTCGTCATTTGGGGAAAAAATAATAATATGAGTGCTTGGTTCAAATGCTATCAGTTTTTTCCTCGGGCAAATTTTACATGTTTACCTTGCATTACACACAAGTCGCTCCCTCAAAGCAAGTATCATAAAAGCTCAAGGGACACGAGGTTGCAGAATGTTCCCATCGGCCAAGTATTCAAGGGACAACAATGCATTTATGAGTTTATGTATGACTATGGACATAGAAGAAGACCTCACATGAGGGTTTGATGCAATGGTGGGACTGTGGGAGGGCATAGGAGAGTGCAACCGTCCAATTGGTTGTGATTCTGAAGCACGCTTAAAGGATAACGACTTCGAGAACAAGGCTAGTTACAAATTGACCTACTGAAGCTTTAAAGCAAATGTCATAGCACATGTTTCTGAAGCATGGGCAAAATTAAAAATATCAGGGGATGATCCATAATAAAAAAAAAAAAAGTATAACCTTGCTTCCTCATTATTAGAAAGTCTAGAAAATAGTTTTTTCGCTTTTCAGAACGCTGTTATGGTCTTTTCGACACCAATTAACCGCTCAAGGTTTAAATTTTGACCATACGAATATCCTGTAAAGTTTTTGTCTTTATTCTAGGACCCTCCAAAACTATGAATTAGCCATTGATTAGCTTTTGATTGAGACCTCCGGAGGTGCCTTCTCGGGCCCCATCTTACTTTCGCCCTGTTGTTTTACCGAGTGCTATGCACCACCATAAGACTCCCTACAATCGATTTCAGCTCATAAAAACTTGTTTTCGTCCCTCTTGTGGCTATTTCTGATTAACGGAAAAACAACTATTTCAATGAACCTCTAAGAACTTGTTATCATTTCTCTTAAAGCCTTTTTACCCGAATCGCCTAATTTGGGTTCATATTAAACCTTATAGGCACCCTGGAAAGTTTTTGAAATGTGTTACCGGTCCCGGAATCTCAAAAAAATAAGATAAGCCTTTGATTGTGGCCTCTGGAGGGGTCTTCCCGTGCCCCATCTTATTTTCGCCCATTTTTTCTAACTATTAAGGACCATTACAGAACTCCCCACGGTCGGTTTCGGCCCCTAAAAATCTATTCTCATATCTCTTATGGTCTTTTCCGATAAACAAGTATTTTAGGGGTCATCTAACAACTTGTTACCATCTCTCTTAAAACCTTTTCACCCCAACTCGCCTACACTCGGTTCATATTGTAACCCTACAGACATCCTGAAAAAATTTTAGCAACTTTTTCCCAAGACCTTGCAATATGATAATAGTCTTTGATTGATTGAGGAGGGGCCTTCTCGGGCCTTGTCTTATTGTCAACTTGCTTTATTACTAAGTGCTATGGACCACCACAGGACTCCTCACGGTCGGTTTTGACCCCTAAACACCTGTTTTCATCCCTCTTATGTTCGCAGAATGGAAAAACAACTATTTTAAGGACCTTCTAAAAACTTGTTATCATCCCTCTTAAGACCTTTTCACCCCAAATCGCCTAGTCTGGGTTCATATTTTAACCATGAGAGCATCCCAGAAAGTTTATAACAACTGTGTTTTCAGGACCCCAAAATCTCAAAAAACAGTTGATAATAGACTTTGATTGAGGCCTCCGAAGGGGCCATCCGGGCCCCGTCTCATTTTCACCATGTTTTTTTTACCAAGTGCTACGGACCACCACAGGACTCCCTACGATCAATAGTGGCCCCTAAAAACCTGTTTTATTACTCTTATGGCCTTTCTCGAAAAACGGAAAACAGGTATTTCAAGGACCCTCTAAAAACTTGTTATCGTCCCTCTTAAAGTCATTCCACCCTAAATCGCCTGATCTGGGTTCATATTGTAACTATATGAGCACCTTGGAAAATTTTAGCAACTTTTTTTTTCGTGACCCTGAAATCTCAAAAAACTGTGGATAATAGCTTTTGATTGAGATCTGCAGAGGTAGCTTCTTAATCCTATCTTATTTTCGCTTTGTTATTTTACCAAGTGCTATGGACAACCACAAGACCCCCCACGATCGATTTCTGCCCCTAAAAACCTGTTTCCATTCCTCTTATAGTATTTTCCGAAAAGTATAAAAACAGTTACTTTAGGAACCCTCTAAAAAATTGTTATCATCCCTTTTAAGGCCTTTTCACCTCTAATCACTTAGTCTAGGATCATATCTTAATCAAGCGGGCATCCCAAAAAGATTTTGGCAACTTTGTTTTCGGGACCCCGAAATCTCATAAAAATAGTGTATAACACTCTTCGATTGAGGCATCCAGAGGTGCCTTCCTAGACCTTGTCTTATTTTTGCACTATTTTTTTTTACCAAGTACTATAGAACTCAACAGGACTTAACACGATCGGTTTGAGCCCTTGGAAACCTATTTTCATCTCTCTGATGGTCATTTACGAAGAACAAAAAAACAGCTATATCATGGACAATTAAAAACCTTGTTATCATCCCTTTTAAGGCCTTCTTACGCCAAATTTCTTGGAATGGGTCCATATTGTAACCAATTGGGCACTACTGAAAGTTTTTGGTGACTTTTCTCCTGGGACCCTGGAACACCAAAAACATTGGATAATAGCCTTTGATTGAGGCCTGTGAGAGGCCTTCCCGAGCCTTAGCTTGTCTTACTTTCGCCCTATTTTTCTACCAAGTGCTATAGAGCACCACATGACTCCCTACACTCGGTTTCGTCCCCTGAAAACCTATTTTCATCCCTTTTATGACCTTTTTCGAAGAACAAAAAAACAACTATTTTAATGAAACCCTAAAAAATAGTTATCATCCCTTTTAAGGTCTTTTCACCCCAAATTGCTTGGTCTGGAATCATATTGTAACCATATGTGTACCCCGGAAAGTTTTTGGCAACTTTTTTTTCGAGACACCAGAATCTAAAAAAACGGTGGATAACCTTAGATTGAAGCCTCTGGTGAGATCCTTCTTGTGCCCCATCTTATTTTTGCTCTTTTTTTTTTAACAAGTGCCATGGACCACCACAAGACTCCCCACGATTGGTTTCGCCCCCTAAAAACCTGTTTTCATCCCTCTTATGGCCTTTTCCGAAGAACAGAGAAACATAATTCACAGACCCTCTAAAAAGTTATTATCATCCCACTTAAGGCCTTTTCACCCCAAATCGCATTGGCTGGGTTCATATTTTAACCATACGGGTATTCCAGAAAGTTTTTGGCAACTTTTTTTTCCGGGACCCCGAAATCTAAAAAAAAAGTAGATAATACTCTTTGATTGAGGCATCTAGAAGGGCTTTCAAAGCCCTATTCTATTTTTACCCTATTTTTACACCAAGTGATATGGATCGTTTCATGACTCTCCACGATCGGTTTCAGACCTTAAAACCCGTTTTCATCTTTCTATTAGCCATTTTCCAAAGAATGGAAAAAACATGTATTTGAAGGACCCTCTAAATACATGTTATCATCCCTCTTAAGTATTTTTCACCCTAAATCGCGTGGTCTAAATTCATATTGTAACCATACACGCAACCTAGAAGGTTTTCAGCAAATTTTTTTCCAGGAACCCGAAATCTCAAAAAACAATGGACAATAGCCTTTAATTGAGGCCTCTCCCACCACAAAACTTCCTCGTCTTTTTTTCTTCCTTTTTTTTACTAAGTGCTATATACTACCACAAAACTTCCCACAAATTGTTTCGGTCCCTAAAAACCTGTTTTCATCCATCTTACAACCTTTTCCAAAAACCGGAAAGCAGCTATTATAAGGACCATCTAAAAACTTGTTATTATCCCTCTCAAGTCGTTTTCAACCCAAATCGCCTGGTATGGGTTCATATCATAACCATACCGACACCCCGGAAAGTTTTTGAGACTTTTTTTCAGTACCTCGAGATCTCCAAAAATAGTGGATAATAGCATTTGACCAAGACCTGCAGAGGGGCCTTCCCAAGTCTTGTCTTATTTTTACCCTTTTTTTTTTTTACCAAATGCTATGGACCACCACAGGATCCTGCACGATTGGATTCGTCCTCTAAAATCCTGGTATTATCCCTCCTATGGCCTTATTCAAAGAACGGAAAAACAACTAATTCAAGGACCCTCTAAAGACTTATTATCATCCCTCTTAAGGACTTTTTACCCCCAAATCGCCTAGTCTGGGTTCATAATTTAACCATTCGAGCACCAAGGGAAGTTTTTTGCAACTTTTTTTTGGGACCCTGCAGTTTCAAAAAACAGTGGATAATAATCTCTGATTGATGCCTCTTGAGGAACCTTCAAGACCCGTCTTATTTTCACCCTGTTTTTTTACCAAGTGTTATGGACCATTATAGGAATACCCACGTTTGGTTTCGGCCCCTAAATAAACATGTTATCATTTCTCTTAAGAAATTTTCACCCTAAATCGCCTTGTCGAGCTGCATATAGTAACCACACGAGTATCCTGTAATGTTTTTGGCAACCTTTTTTTAGGAACCCAGAATCTTAAAAGGCAATAAATAATAGCCTTTAATTGAAGCTTCCGGAGGGGCCTTCTCGGGGTCCATCTTATTTTCGTCTTGTTTATTTGCCAAGTGCTATATAATACCACTGGTTTCCCCTCAATATGTTTCGTCCTAGAAAACCGGTTTTAATCCCTCTTGTGGGCTGTGGCATATTTCAAAAAAATAGAAAAACAACAATTTTTGGAACACACTAAAAAATTGTTATCATCCCTTTTAAAACCTTTTTACCTCTAATCGCTTGGTCTAGGATCATATTTTGACCATGCGAGCACCTCGAAAAATTTTTGACAACTTTTTTTCGGGACCCCCAAATCTTCGAAAACGATGGATGATAGCCTTCAATTGAGTTCTCTAGAGGAGCCTCCTTGGACTATATCTTATTTTCACCCTATTTTTTTTTTACCAAGTTCTATGGACAGCGACAAGACTCCCCACGATTGGTTTTGGCCTCTAAAAAACTGTTTTCATCATTCTTATCGCCATTTTCGAAAAACTGAAATACACTATTTCATAGACACTCTAAAAACTTGTTATCATCCCTTTTAAGGTCTTTTTACCCTAAATCGCCTAGTATGGATTCATATTGTAACCATACAGACACTCCAGAAAGTTTTTGGCAACTTTTTTTCCAGGATTCCTGAATCTCCAAAAATAGTAGATAGACTTTGATTGAGGCTTGCAGAGGGGCCTTCACGAACCCTATCTTATATCACCCAATTTTTTTTACCAAGTGCTTTGCACCACTATAAGACTCCCCACTATCAGTTTTTTCCTCTAAAAACCTATTTTTCATCTCTCTTATGGTTTTGTTTTCGAAGAACAAAAAAACAACTATTTCAACCAACCCCTAAAAAATAGTTATCATCCCTCTTAAACTCTTTCCACCCTAAATCGCTTTTCTGGGATCATATTGTAACCATAAGTACACCCCATAAAGTTTTTGGCAACTTTTTTTTTTTTTTTTTCCGAGAACCCGGAATCTGAAAAAGTAATGGATAATTACCTTTGATTGAGGTCTCCAGACGTGGCATTCTTTGCCCCGACTTATTTTCATATTTTGGACCTTAGCTCCATGGAACTGAAGTGACTGGGTGGTCAATTCGTGGAAACACTTGTTTTTCCATATTTCGGACCTTAGCTCCATGGAACAATATGCTACTGCTGAAGCATGGAAGAATTGAAATCTTAGATCAAAACACTATGTATGTATGAATGGTGTGAACTGCCTAAAGTAGAATTCTTGAACATCGAACAACCAGAGCCTATTACTTACTAAATCCAAAAATTTCCATTAATGAAAGATGTAAATCCATTGAAAAATAAAAAATACGCATGCCTGATAAAATAGTTGTTGTTATTTGTTCCAATAACAAATCATTGGTTTGACTAAAATCGAAAAAAACTACTCTATATGGATAATACACATTCTGGTTGACCGAGCCTAATAATCATTAGTTCCGGAGCAACGATATTCACGGGGTGATTCGTCCTATTTATCCAGATATTTACGACCAAGAAGTACTGGACTATCTTTCGAATAAGCCCTAAAAGTAGAGGGAAGGCTGGAATGCAAACATGTGTCTATTATTGAATTCATCCGACCAGATAGTGCCCACTTTGGGAACGTACAATGCCAAAGTCACCAATTGGGTAAGTCGCCAACCCCTAAAACGGATTATGCCTTCCCGAACTCGATCTTATTTTTGCCCTATTTTTTAATATCAAGTGCTATATACCACGACAAGACTCCTTACGATCTTTTTTGGCCCTTAAAAACATGTTTTCATTTATCTTATGGCCTTTTCCGAAGACTAGAAAACAACTTTTTGAGGGACCCATTAAAAACTTGTTTTCATCCCTTTTAAGGTCTTTGTACACCAAATCGTCTTGTCTGAGTTCATATTGTAATCATACAGTCACCTTGAAAAGTTTTTAGCAACCTTTTTTCCTAGACTCCAAAATCTCAAAAAATAGTGGATAATAGCTTTTGATTGAGGCCGCCAGGAGGGCCTTTAGGGCCCCGTCTTATTTTCAGCCACTAAAAATCTGTTTTCAACACTCTTATGGCTTTTTCCGAAGAACGATAAAACAACCTTTTCATGTACTCTGTTAAAACTTGTTGTCATCCCTTTTAAAGTCTTTTCACCCAAAATCGCATACTTTTTGTTCATATTTTAAACATACATGCACCATGAAAAGTTTTTGACAAAATTTTTTCCAGGATCCCGGAATCGAAAAAAACAATGGATTGAGGCCTTCGGAGGGGCCTTGAGGGCCCTATCTTATTTTCACCCTATATTCTTACCAAGTGCTATGGACCACCGCATGACTCCCAACGACAAGTTTTGGCACCTAAAAACCTATTTTCATCCCTCTTATGGCCTATTCCGAAGAATGAAAAAACAGCTATTTCAGGGACCCTCTAAAAACTTGTTATCATCCCTCTTTTTTCACCCCAAATCGTCTTGTTTGGGTTCATATTGTAAACATATTGGCACCTCGATAAGATTTTGGCATTTTTTTCTAAGACCATGAAATCTCAAAAAACAGTGAATAATAACCTTTGATTAAGGCCTCCATGTTATTTTTATCCTTTTTTTTCAATTGTTATGGACCATCACAAAACTCCCCATGATCAATTTCGGCCCCTAAAAACCTATTTTTATCCATCTTATGGCTTTTTCCAAAGAGCGGAAAAACAACTATTTCAAGGACTCTCTAAATACTTGTGATCATCTNTTTTTTTTTTTTTTTTCCGAGAACCCGGAATCTGAAAAAGTAATGGATAATTACCTTTGATTGAGGTCTCCAGACGTGGCATTCTTTGCCCCGACTTATTTTCATATTTTGGACCTTAGCTCCATGGAACTGAAGTGACTGGGTGGTCAATTCGTGGAAACACTTGTTTTTCCATATTTCGGACCTTAGCTCCATGGAACAATATGCTACTGCTGAAGCATGGAAGAATTGAAATCTTAGATCAAAACACTATGTATGTATGAATGGTGTGAACTGCCTAAAGTAGAATTCTTGAACATCGAACAACCAGAGCCTATTACTTACTAAATCCAAAAATTTCCATTAATGAAAGATGTAAATCCATTGAAAAATAAAAAATACGCATGCCTGATAAAATAGTTGTTGTTATTTGTTCCAATAACAAATCATTGGTTTGACTAAAATCGAAAAAAACTACTCTATATGGATAATACACATTCTGGTTGACCGAGCCTAATAATCATTAGTTCCGGAGCAACGATATTCACGGGGTGATTCGTCCTATTTATCCAGATATTTACGACCAAGAAGTACTGGACTATCTTTCGAATAAGCCCTAAAAGTAGAGGGAAGGCTGGAATGCAAACATGTGTCTATTATTGAATTCATCCGACCAGATAGTGCCCACTTTGGGAACGTACAATGCCAAAGTCACCAATTGGGTAAGTCGCCAACCCCTAAAACGGATTATGCCTTCCCGAACTCGATCTTATTTTTGCCCTATTTTTTAATATCAAGTGCTATATACCACGACAAGACTCCTTACGATCTTTTTTGGCCCTTAAAAACATGTTTTCATTTATCTTATGGCCTTTTCCGAAGACTAGAAAACAACTTTTTGAGGGACCCATTAAAAACTTGTTTTCATCCCTTTTAAGGTCTTTGTACACCAAATCGTCTTGTCTGAGTTCATATTGTAATCATACAGTCACCTTGAAAAGTTTTTAGCAACCTTTTTTCCTAGACTCCAAAATCTCAAAAAATAGTGGATAATAGCTTTTGATTGAGGCCGCCAGGAGGGCCTTTAGGGCCCCGTCTTATTTTCAGCCACTAAAAATCTGTTTTCAACACTCTTATGGCTTTTTCCGAAGAACGATAAAACAACCTTTTCATGTACTCTGTTAAAACTTGTTGTCATCCCTTTTAAAGTCTTTTCACCCAAAATCGCATACTTTTTGTTCATATTTTAAACATACATGCACCATGAAAAGTTTTTGACAAAATTTTTTCCAGGATCCCGGAATCGAAAAAAACAATGGATTGAGGCCTTCGGAGGGGCCTTGAGGGCCCTATCTTATTTTCACCCTATATTCTTACCAAGTGCTATGGACCACCGCATGACTCCCAACGACAAGTTTTGGCACCTAAAAACCTATTTTCATCCCTCTTATGGCCTATTCCGAAGAATGAAAAAACAGCTATTTCAGGGACCCTCTAAAAACTTGTTATCATCCCTCTTTTTTCACCCCAAATCGTCTTGTTTGGGTTCATATTGTAAACATATTGGCACCTCGATAAGATTTTGGCATTTTTTTCTAAGACCATGAAATCTCAAAAAACAGTGAATAATAACCTTTGATTAAGGCCTCCATGTTATTTTTATCCTTTTTTTTCAATTGTTATGGACCATCACAAAACTCCCCATGATCAATTTCGGCCCCTAAAAACCTATTTTTATCCATCTTATGGCTTTTTCCAAAGAGCGGAAAAACAACTATTTCAAGGACTCTCTAAATACTTGTGATCATCTCTCTTTAAACCTTTTCACCCTAAATCGCCTGGTTTAGGTCCATATTTTAACCATCCAGGCACCCCGAAAAGTTTTTGGCAACGTTTTTTTCCAGGACTTGGATATCTAAAAAAAAAGAACAATAAATTAATAAAATAAACAGTGGATAATGCCCTTGTTTCCGGCCTCCGGTGGTGTCATCTCTGACCCCATCTTCTTTTCACCCTATTTTTGATCCACATGCTCTCAGCCACAACAGGACTCACTATGACTGGTTTCATCCTCTAAAAACTTGTTATCATCCCTCTTTTGGAGACATTTCGAAAGATTGGAATTACTTTTTTTTTTCCACTCTCTCGGGATGTTCTTATAGCCTTTTCGACCCCGATTAATTGCTCAAGGTTCCCTTAGACAATTGAATTGGTTAGAAAGATAATAACACGCTATCGAGAGATTAATTGATACCCTTTTTCGATGTTTTCGGAAAATTCGAAAAAAAAATGTAACTGTGTGAACGTGAGATGAGTCATGGGAGGATTATAAATCGTGGTGTTCAAGGAGGACATAAATTCTTGTATATAAGTTTCAAAGTTTTCGAAACACTTTATTTAACAATTAAAATTACATAAAATTTCCATATATGAAAAACATTGTCTATTTTTAAATTAAGTTTCGAAAACATTATGGAATTTTCAAAATGCCAAAATTCTTAAACATATCCAAAAAGTAGCTACAAGGCTACAAGTACCTAAAAAAAAATTCACCCCCGCGTGTGTTGAAAGCTAAACCTCCCTGATTCCTCCCAGTCATCTTCAATTCATCCTCTAATTTTATCAAAGGTTTGGCCTTTCTAATCAACTCTTTTTACCCTTTTTTATTTTGATTATCAATTTATTTTGGTATGCTTCAATTTGGATGTATCAATTGATGATTTTGTTGAAATTAATGCAAATTTAATCTCCTACAATGTTTTCTCTTTTGTATAATTTATAATCTGGGTTTTTGTTAATTTATAAGTTTTTTTGTTTTTGTTTTTGTGAGAGGATTTTAAATTCAGGATTTATTTATTTATTTAATATTTTGTTGTTGTTTGGATACAAAAGCTCAAGTAATTTAATCTAGTACTACGTATTATTTTCAATTGAATTGATGAATTTCCTTGATAATTCACTTCCACAAAATCAACGAAATTTGGTTCTGAGATTATTTGTTATTTTATTTTTTTAATTGTGATGGTAATATAGTAATATGTATTGATGAAGTGATGACTGATGAGTGCGGATTCACTTATGAGAGTTTTTTATTGTTGAAGATTTGGTAGAAAAAGGGCAATATTTGTTAAAAAAAGACCCTTGTTGCAATTAAATTGTTATGGAGGTAGTACTTATGAAGTGATGACCGATGAGTGCTAGCACTCACAGATTATCACTTATGGCTTTTTGATTGTTGAAGTTTAGGTAGAAAAAGGGCAATATAATAGTGTTATGGAGTTTTGGGTATTCCCCTATTCAACTATTTGTAATAATATACGAGTTTCTATTTCTTAAGTTTGTTTCTTGGGTAAACTTGGTGGCTTTAATTTAGAAGTGAAGTTGCACAATTGTAGGGTTGCCACCCTATTGCGCCTATTGTATTGCCGGCTTGCTAGTCTTTATGCTAGTCGAAGAATAATCCGAGGACTGTACACCCGGGTGTATATCTAGATTCCGTCTTTTTGTTTTATAAAACATTCGGTCATTTATATAAAACAATGATAGATATTTTCTTATTGTTTTATAAAATTTGTCTAGCGTTTTATCTGATTGTTATTTTAGATAACAAGTTTGATGTTCTATCAGTTTCAAATTAATAGATTTTCTCTTGTTGTTTTATAAATTTAGCCTGTTGTTTTATCCACTTGTTGTGTCATAAAACAAGCCTGATGTTTTATCTATTCCAAAATTGATGGATTTCCTCTTAATGTTTTATTAAATTTCTCTATTGTTTTATGTGATTGTTGTTCTATAAAACAAACCTTTTGTTTTATTCTTTTCAGAATAGATGCATATCCTCTTATTGTTTTATAAAATTGGCCTCTTGTTTTATCCGCTTGTTGTTTAATAAAATAAGCTTAGTGTTTTATCCATTTCAAAATTGATAAATTTTCTCTTGTTACTATATAAAATCGACCTGTTGTTTTATCCGCAAAAAAACAGGTGTATATCGTAAGATATGCACCCGGGTGTATAATCAAAGTTTCAATCGAAGAATGGTATTCAGGTTATTAGCTTAAGAGGATCAAGGTATCAGGCACACGGAGGTGATCGGAGGGTAGGTTAGCTGTGTTTAGTGTGCTAACTACGAAACATGTCTCTTTTATGTTTATAATGGAGTGATGCTGTGACAAATGAAATAAAATTTTTGATTGAATCATGAAGAAAATGCTATCTACTAATAGTTTTTTTTTTTTAAATGTGAACATAAGCTTTTTTAGCTACTCTGTATTTTTTTTTCTACTTATGGTCTTCAAAATGGCTTCATATTTTTTTTAATTTTATGTTGGTTGTTGCCATGAGAATGATCGCATTTTAAGTCATAGACTCATAGTTTATTGTTTGTTTCACAGTTATGAACCAGAATGGACAAGCACTTTTCTTTATACGACACTCTTTGAATTATCAATTTAATAAAGATTTTCTTTTGATAGTGGTGGTCATAAAATATTAAAAGTAAAAATCTGCTAGAACATATTATCCTGATGCCTTTATTGATGATTAGCAAATGTTGTTTTCGACCATTAGGTTTGTTGTCATGGGAAAGGGGGACTCAAAGAAAAAGGAGCCTGCTGGAAAAGGTAAGGGAAAGCAAGCAGGTGGAAGCGACGAGGGTGGTTCCAAGGGTGGTGGAAAGGGAGACAAGCTTGGAACTTGCAGTTTTGTCAAAGGTAGGTTGCAGATTTCTTCTTTTCTCCTGCTTTCGCTTCACCTGAAAATGGGCATTATTCTCACTGCTACTGAACTAAGGCTTTTGGTTTATCCTTTTCAGCTAGGCATATATTGTGTGAGAAACAAGGGAAAATTAATGAAGTATACCAGAAACTGCAAGAAGGCTGGCTTGACACCGGGGACAAGGTTCCACCAGCTGAATTCGGAAAGGTTTGTTCACTAAACTGCTCAGAATTTCTGGTTCTTGACTTTTCACGCTCAGTTTGTTTTAATATGGCATTTTGTTTTAATATGATTTTCACTAATAGGAGTGGGAGGGGGTAGATCAAGTAGTGGGCCATGATAGCAAGGGAGTAAGCTGTTGCGAATGCTGGAAGAAGGGATATTACTTTTTATTAATAGAAATGGAGGAGCAGAAAGCCATAGAGGTTCAATTTGGTTGGAGGATTGTTAAATTGTGGACTCTCACTTCTGTTTTAGATATCGTAACAGTCCTTAGTTTTGTTTTTTGGGTTTTTGAAAGACAAAAGTTTGCTCAATGGATTGGTGTTGATGCATGACATGAAGATGTATATCTTGGGTTTGAGTATAGTGATAATTTTTCTTGTTCCCATTTCAATTTTCAATGGTAAGCAAACGTTTTAAACATCTGTTAAGTCATTTAAAATTGTATTCTATGGTGCTTTATCATTTTTCAAGGGAAGGAACTTTATGGAGAGTTTCATGAAAGACGATTCATTTAAGTTTAACACATCTTGATGCAACCGCCAACTGCTAATGACTGATCTTGTTACTGGCTATTGCGAATTAAAACTGCATGTGTGTTTCAACTGTATTAGATAAATTTATGTTGTTATATTATTATTGTACTTTCTATTTTGAATAAGCAGAAAAAGTAGTTTGAGGAGTTGGAGACTTGAGTACTATGGTAATTTAGTCACATCAAAATATAATATAGTATGTATAATCATGTGATGCTTGCCGAGACACCTCACTTTGTGGTTTACAAGTTCATGGTATTTTTCCTTGTATTGGTTTAGTCATTCCTGCTTTCTTCACCTACTATGTAAAGCAAGAACACGTGGAAATTGTACTTATTTTCGAAACATTTTAGTATTAGATTTTCTAGAAGTTTAAAGGATGCAATGCTTGTCATTTTAGGGAAATAAATGTTGAGTATTGCTAAACATAAGTCAACAAACTTCTTTGTTGCAACAACTGTTAAGAGCCATTCTGATGGGCTAAATACTTGCCTTTGTACTATTAAGCATAACTGTTGCATTTTCCAATTTTCAGTTGGCTGCTCAATATTCGGAATGTCCTTCAGGCAAAAAGGGTGGGGACCTAGGATGGTTCCCACGAGGAAAGATGGCTGGCCCATTCCAGGACGTAGCTTTCAGCACTGCTATAGGAGCCACCAGTGCACCATTCAAATCTACGTAATCATCATAAACTTATTCATAGTTGAGATTCTATCTTTATCGTTAGCTTTCTTGCTATACTCTCAAACTTTCCCTGATTATGATGATGCAGGCATGGTTATCACATTATATTGTGCGAAGGTCGAAGGGCATCGTGAAATATGCCATCATCTCCATCGCAGCTTTTTAAGAATTGTGCTGTTGGGAAATAGAAATAACAGTCTTTTTGTTTGACTTGGTGACTGATGCTCTGTGGTAAAGATGACTTCTGAATATATGTGCGAACAATTTGTGAAAAATTATGCATATTGGCTTGTGATGTGTTTTTCCGTTTTCGACTGCATGATTAAATTTGTTTTTGGATGGCTTTTATTGGTACATTTCTATTGATGAATTTTTGTTTTCCGATGCACCTCTGTGCCTCAGACCCACATCGGTTCTATCCACAGCAAAATCATGGAGTAAAGTCCTTGATGCTACCAGGGTTTTGTTTCGTTATGTATGATATAAATTTTTCTAATGTGCCTCATACCCACATCGCATCTATCCACAGCAAAAACATAGCGTCAAGCATCCTTGATGCTACCAAAGTTTTGTTTAGTCATCTAGAACAAAGCAGATTGCAGAAAAATTGTTTAGTGTTCTTACAAAAGCTTTTATTGAAATAGCCTATGCAAAAAAAAAAAAAAAAAAAGATAAATTATATTTATGCAATATTTGATTTAGGAGTGGAAGTTGGTAGATTGACTTTTGTTTTAGTATATCGAGTAATAGATAGATCGATTAAAGTGACTAATTTGGCTGCATAGTTAATTTAACATCAACTAATTTAACTTTATCCTAGCCATTGTTCCACCTCTAGAATGAAGTAGAGTTGACGCCTAATTTATTGCCATGACAACAATGATACATAACGATTTGTGCGCATGGCATACAGAGGATCAGGTGATTCAGAAACCTAAATACCCAAGGCTGAAAGTAGAGAGCCTCCATTATACCCTAAAATCTAGGAGAAAAGCACAAGCCTCGCTTATTGCAATATTTCAAAAACGGGTGATGGATGGATTCAAAAATCCAGTGACATGACAATATAAGATTCTTGATCTGATTCTGTAAACCATTTTAGGTAGCCATAATTATACAAAAATATAGCTCGTCGAACCGAAACTGGTGGATGCATAATTGCATGCCAATGGAACCTGTCGTCAAACTAGGCAAGCTAACCCCTTTGATATATTACAAAAATAACCATTCATGATTTGCACATAGCAGTGTCGATTGTGTCATAGAATGGACAAGAAATTCTGTCAGTCATCGATTCATGGCAGTAGTCATTAAGCCAGAGTGGAAACAAGAACTACCAAGATAACAAGCTTAAATTACATGCCATTAATAAACTAGCTCAACCCACACCTAAGGGCAACAACCTTGAGCATGAATGAGCGCTTCCGTACAGACACTTAACAAGAACAAATCCGCAGACAGATCAGCAAGATGAGCCTTCATAGACACAGGCGACACGTTTTTGCATGAAAAAGGATCTCTCTTGATTGGAAGCTAAGGAAGATTAGGTTGCAGAGTTTTCATGTAGCAGCACATATTCTCGACTGAAAAAACCAAATACTCAGCAATCAAAAGGAGGAAAAGAAAACCATTCAGGCAGAAAGTACAAAGATGCGGAACAAATAATGTTGGAGGGACACAGCTCACTGGGATAGATTGCTCCAAGAAAAAATAAATAGACACAGAGTGATACAACTTACCTACTATTGCCAAACTTTATGGTATCTCCCTCAAAGAGCTCATAATAGCGCTGTGGTTCAATGGGATTCTCCTGTAGATGCAGCATATATAAGTCAAGCCTTCAACTAAACATTAACAAGTTCAGGAAAAATTGTCATACGACACCCTTTTTTATAGTCAATCCTATGACTATAAAAAAGTTAATAATCAGGTGAAATAGCAACTTAAATTACACGTATTATTAAATTTGCACCCTTTCACTGATATCTGGTGGAAATGTTATAACTCAGGCAACTGACACCATTTTTCCTTTTAATTTTGCACATGTAATGTACCAGTGTACCCATATCACCAAGCACCCCTATTTCTCCCCGTATCTAATCAATACACAAACCTAAATCAATTCTCACTTCCCTCTCATTCCTTTCCCTAATTTGCACAATTCGTCATAGGAGGCCTTCAAATTAAGGTAAACCATCCCTCTATCCTGCTAAATTGTAATGGCTTTGAGTTTGGTGTTTGTATTTTTAGAACCAAACACTAATTCACCACTATTATTTACCCTCTTGTTTGTGTGAATCAAATTTTTTGACGAGATCAGAATTAGTTTTTGTTCAACTGAATCAAATTGATTAGTTTTTGTTCAACTCAATAACTGAACAACAAGCAAGGAGTGATAGAGAGGAATTGAAAGAAATGGAGTTGTATAAATTCAATGAGAGTTGAGTAAAGATGTGAAGGTGAGAATAAAATAAGGAATGGGATTACAACGCCTTAATTCCAAAATAATTTGGGGTTGGCCAAACATAAATCGTTAAGAGGAATCACAAAAGGCATCAAACACATATCCTCTCCTTCCGTTCTTCCATCTACCTTTCACTTTTCAATCCTTTTGATATTCTTCTGCCCTTCTTACTCGTGCAACATTCGACCTTCGTCTTATATGAACAAACCATTTTAGCCAAAACTCTTTTATCTTATTCTCAATACAAGTAACCCCCACCTTACTTATCACCTCTTCCAAAACAAGGAACAGGATTGATGAGTGAAATGTGTGCGGGCACGTGTGTGAGGCGGCAGCAGTAGGTTTTATTTTTCCTTTCTTCGTTTTGCGTGCGCGTGCGTGTGTGTGTGTGGGGGGGGGGTGTATGACACATGCAACAAGAAAAAAAGAAAACAAAAACAGATGGCAATTTTAATAACAAATACTTCACGGTATTTCAAAGGATTACTTCACAAAAACCAAGACAGTTGCTATAAAAGGTGCTATTCTGCTATCAAACAATTTTTCCTCAATTTAATAAATATAAAAAGAGGCTTACATTTATAAAGGTTTTATTTGTGCTTCCAAGGTCCATCAAGTATGGCCTGCATAAAACAAGGTTATTATCGATTAGGAGGCAGCATCAGATATTGACACTCTAAACAATTGGTTTAAATGAACTCCAATTATTTCCAAAACAAAGGGCCAAATTTATATTCATTAAATTCATATAATTTCAACTTCACAGTTTCATGCATTTACAAGCTCCATTACAGAGTAGTTTGTAGCTATGTCACACTTAGTACAACTACAATTATTTTATTACTCCCAGGATATTTTTTCAGTTTCTACAATTTTATTAATTGGATGAATTCATCAGTAGCTACATTTCTCTTTTAAGTATGTGGAACACACAAAAATTCTACTAATTCTACCCTTACACTTTTGTCCTTTGCCAATCTTATTCTATCTATTTTACCCTTATTTTTGTTATCTACTCAATAATTAAACTTTTTAGTGGTCCCTAACTCCCTCACACTTCCTTGCAATTTTCTTGATTTGTGTTGTATTGTACTATGTAGCAACTAAAAGAATTACAGAGGGAGTATTTTTTTCAAACATGCAACTTTCTAGCATTTAATCCAAAAGTTGATGCTGTTTTTCATAGAAATGTATCATCAAATCAAATGCACAACTGAGAAAACAGAGGACTAGGAAAAAAGGGAAGACATACAGGAAGAATTTTTAACATTTCTGAAAATTTTATAATAAAATATAAGCAGTCTTTTGTTGATGTCTTGAAACAAAGGACAAGGGCAGGATATGTGTTTTACCTTACTTTCTTCGACATCATACCATCAGGTTGCTCTTTTTCAACTTGCCTGACCAAAAATACAATTTATCAAATACGCATCACCACATGATAAGTAGGGGAAACAGCAAAGTCTAGCAAACTTACCGATATTGAAGGACTGCATGTTGTTTGCTACAAGAGGGATGGTCTGTTGGGATATCAGCTACCCTTCTCTCTCTTCCAAACAGGTAACAGCTCTGACGATGTACATAAAGTGGCTCTGTGAACAATGAGATGAACTATATCAGGACCCGGCATTACAAGCATTGGCTTTCATGGCTTAACCAATTGTTAAACATAGGAGCTGAAATAAGACAATGGATGAATGGCGTTAAGGAGAATTATTGTAATAAAAGATATTGCAAAAAAGTACATATCCCATAAAAAAAACTAAAAGCAGGACAAGTAGTTAGCAGACCCTAACAAAAAATCGAGTCTTCATGTCATTAAAGTCTCAATGTAAGATGTAAGTGTGAATTGCAGACCCAAACAAAAATCTGAGTGTTCCTGTCATTCATGTCTCAATGTAAGATGTAAGTGTGCAGAACTGAAAACTTTTTTTCCCACATGTACCACTGGTTTTAAAAGGCGAGAGGCGCACAAAAGCGCAAAAGGGCTGTGAGGGCGCCTTGCGCCTAGGCGCGCTACAAAAAAAAAAAAATTCGAAAAAAATCCTAGAAAACCCTAGAGGTGCGCCTCACAGTTGCGCCTTGTGCGCCTCAGTGCGCTTTTCAGGCCCCCCAGCGCCTATGCATTCTGAAGCCCCAATTCTGGCGCCTTGGTGGGCTTTGCGCCTAGGCGCGCGCTTTTAAAACTAAGGTACTACTATCACAAAATTTTCCCACAGATCTTCTTAAAACCTTCAACATGCTAATTTCAAATAATTAGTTGACTTGCACCTATGTGATGTATTTTCACCCCCATATCAAACCTATACTATCACCATTAGTCAATGATTATTAATTTACATCCTACGTGTTTACCAAATAATTGAAAACTTGTCTCAATTTGAGATAGGATCATAGAAGATATCTGATCACTAATTTGTTTTAATTTTCAAATCACATTCCCACCGCCGGTACAATCAAAATCAAGAATAAGACAATCAAACACAATTTTTTTTATACAAACTGCTGCCAAAGGAAATCAATAAACTCATGAAAAGTGCTATCACACACGGGCACAGCTACCAAAGAATTTAGCAAGGCAAATAGAAAAGAATGCAAAGAAAGTAACGCTAACTAGGTTCAGGATCAAGGCCCAGAGTTTTATTGCTTTCATAGTCATTCTGACCAGTATTAACGGTTAAACCAAACAAGCCTAATACCACCACCCCAAGAGAAAAGGGCTGCCACTTTGTTGTTAAGTTGCCTGAGATGGGCAGATATTTCCACCAATATGATAGCAAGCCACCCAAGGCTCATAAAAAATCGGTCAAATTTGTTTTAAACAAGGTGGATATCGCCTACTTTACATACTTGTATACTAATGATGGATGGCAGTAAATAGGTGCCTAGGTGCCAAACTTAGCGATATATTTGCATATTTTTGGTGCAAATTTTAAGTGACAGGAGATACTTGATATGAAATGAAATACTAAATAACCTAGGACATAATAAAACTATGTAATTGCTGCACAGCTTGGAAGAGCACTTAAATGGTGCCCCAAAATCCAATACCAAAAGTTGACACTATCTTCATCAGTATTTCTGTAAATAAACACTGTTACTTTTAAATTTAGGGAAGTTCGAATCAATCTACATCAACCTAGCCTATGACAAGTTCTTCTGGGATTAATGGAATCACTTTAATTTCTTTTACAAAAGGGGCAATAAAAAATCTTTGCAAGCTTGATGGAATCACTTTAATTTCTTTTAGAAAAAGGGCAATAAAAATCTCTGCAAACCTGCATGTATCATAATTAGCAGGAAAGATAATACAAACCCACACTACCTTTCAAAAAGATAAAATAGGATGAAAATTCTTCCCAACATACCTTCTAAAACTTCGCCACCTTTGAAAACATACAAGCGCCATCTTATACTAGGTTTCCGAGCATCAGGAGGTTCAGTGAAAAGTAGCGTAATACCTGCCACAGGCAATCATCACATTAAAAAAAGAATAAAGTTGAGCAACCAGCACTTGGATACAATTTAAGCAAGTAAGGAAACTCGAGAAGATGTCCTTGACATCTCCTGCATAGTTATTAGTTATGCAAGTGCTTTCCACTCAAGTACTCAACCAAAGTGCCAATCTGATACCCTCAAAAAGAAGGTGCCAATCTGATAACAAGAACTTATGTAACACTGATTCTCACTTTCTCAGCACAAACAGCATGTATTTTCTCTTCATAAGCTGCTCAAATCCTGATTTTCCTTGCTTTTTCATGTAAAGGTATTTATTGTTGGTCTACTGCTCCTCATGCTGACCATTAACAGTGACGGATTCGAGAAACCATGATACATTATACAAGTATCAAAACAAGACCTTTCTAGATCAAACCCAAACTGATCATTCAATACAGATGCTTGGTTTGGGTTATCAGCAGTTGCCAAGAATTAGTGGACTCATAAAAACTAGCTTTTTTCAACATTAAATTGCCTAAGGAATGGCTCCATTATTTTATAAAAAGTGGATAGCACTAGCACTAATCTGCTAACCAAATATAAACACCATAAAAGATAATGAGGAGCCATTCCAATATGTTAGGAAGATCTGCTTCAATTATTCTTACTTGAGTGAGATTCTTGGTTAGAAGAAATGGGATCAACCAGATCGTGTGTCTGCTTTAGTGGTGAATTGTTTGCCAGATCAACAACTTTATTTAGAGATAAAAGACTAAATTTGATGATTTATATTTGAACAAAGATGGTTGATGGGGGTTGTGATTGTAGGTAATTAGAGGAGTATATCTTTCATAAAGAGTATATATATTTAAGAATTCTGATCTTGGTTTTGTTTCCCCTCATACTTATGTTCCTAGGATTCAACATGGTGCTACCATGGCTGAGGAAGGGTCAAGCTCAAGTTCTGCAGGTCATGAATCAGAGGGTTCGTGTTTCGAGATTGAAGACCCTAGTCATGTCATTCCAGTGTAAGTGGACTTAGTGACTGATTTTGAGATGGAAGCGAACAAGCTTGATCAAGAGGAAGACGTAGATGCTGATCAAGATGGAAGCGAAGGAGGTTATGTAAAAAGATCCTAGAGGGGACAATGTTAACTAGTGGGCTCCTATTCACCAAGGGGTGTTACAATATGTTCAAACAAATTATCAACTTTTTTCTCAAATTGACCATGATTAGTAAAGAATTAAAGATGCAAGAATATACAAAAATAGAGGAGGTTGCAACACCATTTATTCAATATCATAAAAAATAAAAAATCAAAGTTTACATTAAAAAGTATCCTTAGTCCAGTAAAATTGCTACTAAGGTCCATGATTGATCAATCGAAATCCACTTGAAGGTGATGAGATGATTTAATCAACTATTAACAACCACGTGTATCTAGATGTTGGATAATTCTTGGTCTACTTAAATACACAATCATCTCAGTACTGAATACCAAACCTTCTCCCAAATGTGTAATACCCCTACCAAATACTCCCTCCATTCCCAATTATTCCCTCCACTTCAATTTATTCTTTACGCTTCATTTTTACACATTTGCCAATACTAATTTTATAACGCTTATAATTCTAAATTGGAAAAATTAATAAAAATAATCCAAACTTGGCTGCTCACCTAATAAAAGACCCAATTTTGGATTAATCATTTTTGAACCCAACTTTATACATCCTTTTCCTTTTTTGGACCCTATTTAATTTTTACCTGTAATATTAAGTTGATCACATTTAGTAGCCAGTTTTTATTATTTTTCCTCTATTTTTTTTTTACCTCTTTATTGACTTTGACTCCTCTTACATTCTCTCACCCACCTTTCCTTCTTTATATTTTCTTCCCTTCCTCTTTACAGCTTTGATCTAATTCTCACTGCTAGAACTTTTATAAAAAAAATCCCACTGTTAAATATATTCAACATATACTAAATATGTTGATCACATTCATTGTGAAGCTGATTCCAGGAGTATTTCATTGCTCAGCAAGATATATATACATGAATTACAAGCATAATTCTCTCTCTCTCTCAAAAAAAAAAAAAAAAAAAAGAATTACAAGCATAAAGTTAGGTAGAGAACCAGCTACTTCTTTTCTTTCTTTCTTCAATGCTACAGCCCAGAAGACTACAGTCCAGAAGATGTGGGTAGAAAGATTGATTTTGTAGTTTCTTTTCTTTATGGTCTTCAATCATAAACTTGCTCTCTAGGATCATCTTGGTAACCCAATCTCCTTTCCTGAGATTAAGGATTTGGCTCAATTGGTTTATAAATTACAATTTAGATATTTTTACTTAACAAATTCATCCAAATATCTGATTATGAACAACCCTTCCAGCCTCCTTTTCTGTCCTCTTCGCCACCACCTTTTTGATTTCTGAGTTTGAATTTTTTTTTTTTTTTTTTTTGATTAGGTTTAATAGTTGTTTGTTTAGGTGGTGGTGGTTTGAACTTTGAATTAGGGAGATCCGTGATGATGGGGTGGGTGGTGGTGGTTCTAAAATTAGGATGTTACACATATAATTCATGAAAGGATGACAAAAAATAATGCCAAATTATACCACTAACTAAAATTGTTCAGCACTGGTTTCCTTCGAATTCCAGTTTTAAGTCTTCGAAAAATTGGCGAATATGAAAGGCAAAGAGGAAGAAACGAAAGGGAGAAGAAACAGTAGAAGACGATTTAATGGAATTGAAAAACATTAAAACAAAAGTGAAAATAAAAGAAATAAAGGAAAAAAGAATAAATGCAAAAACGTAACCGGTTAAGAAAGTCACCGGTCAATTGGTCCAAAAAGGAAAGATGGTGTTTAAAATTAGGTCCAAAAATGAATAATCTAAAGTTGGGTCTTTTATTAGGTGAACGGCCAAAGTTTGGATTATTTTCATTAATTTTTCCTTCTAAATTTGTATTTTTAAAAACAATAAAAGTTTAATATTCTAGTAGGATAAATCAAAACAAATCAAACAAGACCCCATATGAATATGTTTTTACCTACATATAAAGTACACATTATGGTCAAAGTGCGATTAGTTAATAGTAATGATAGTCAAAACGTAAAGAATAAATTGAAACGGAGGGAATACTCGCCAAATTCACTTTCTCACATCTCCCAAAATTATTTTCTCAAATTATATGTTAGAAAAAATCATAAAAATTATATATTTAAAAGTATAAATTGAGATAAATCAAACAAGATCCTATGTCACTATAAAAAAATACTAAAAGAGCAAAAACCTTCTAAGAGTTCTAACTCCATACCATTCTACTTGAATCTTTGATTGTGGTCATTTACACGGATGCAGATATTATCGCTTAAGATAGGAATTCAGGCAAAAGTCACTAGCTGAATAATGGAATAACCTAGCGCCCTTTGGGATTGGCCTGATACATAATAGAAATGTAATATCGGATGGGACATAACTTACTTCCAATAGTTATTTCTTCTTCCATCTCAACTTTCTAACTCATTACTGCCTTTTCTTCTTCAGAACCTCTTACTTCTTCCTCTTCTTAGAAACAACATTTTCCATTTTTGGAAGCTATAACTTTTGCACCACCTTCACTTAAATCACTTGTTACTTGTTACTTGTTACTTAAGTGATAATTTACCTTCAGACCCATACTGAATACCCTTATTTAGACATAATTACGACTTCAAATTATCATTTTTAATTAGATAACAATACCTAGTATATCATACAAACCATCAATTTCATCATCTCCTACCTCCATCCATTCAACACCGCCATTTTTATTTTTCAACCCGCCACCAAGCTTCATTGTTCTTTATCTAATGACAACAACCACTCCATCACCAAGCTCATTCTTTCTTGATCCTATTGGTCTCCTTTCTTACCCCTCTATCTTCCTCTATCCATTTCCCCTTCTTTAGACCTGAATCCCGATCCATCATTCCATCCAACCTCACTCAACTCCTCTCACTTACAAACCCATCAAATGACATATTGACAGAGATCCCCACATCATGATGGTTCACGATGTGACTATGTGAGTGGCAGTTAATCCCGGCAATATCAATAGAGGTTTGTTCTCATGCCACATCATCATAAGACAAACTTATCCCAAAAAAAACCTTTTACCAACAATAGGCAAGCCTCTTCGAGGTTTATACATCGGGCTCCAATATATTACACATTATAAAAAAAACATCTCGCTCATTTACCAATGTGAGTAGCACTTCGTCTCGGCAATAGCAATAGAAGTCTGTTCTCATGCCACATCATCATAAAACAAATCCATCCCAAAAAAAAACTTTTTTTTACCAACAATAGGAAAATCTCTTACACAGTTATACATTGGACGCCAATATATTACAAATCATAAAAAAAACCTCACTCTTTTCAAACCTCTGCTAATATTTGTCCCCACGTAAATGCTTTAGAGGTTTATACATCGGGCTCCAATATATTACACATTATAAAAAAAAAAAACATCTCACTCATTTACCGATGTGAGTAGCACTTCATCTCGGCAATAGCAATAGAAGTCTGTTCTCATGCCACATCATCATAAAACAAACCCATCCCAAAAAAAAACTTTTTTTTCACCAACAATAGGAAAATCTCTTACACAGTTATACATTGGACGCCAATATATTACAAATCATAAGAAAAAAACCTCACTCTTTTCAAACCTCTGCTAATATTTGTCCCCACCTAAATGCTATAGATACATAAGCACACCCTTCACTCTTTTCAAACCTCTCCTAATTATGAACCTATTGAAAAATTAAGTAACAATAAGGGCTTGTTTATGAACATCAAAAAATAAAAACAAAACCTCATAACAAACCCCCCATTGCTATTTCTCTAAGTGGTGTAGCTGGCAGTGAATGATGCTTGCTGGTTCATTGATGGTATGACTGTTAATCTAGGGCAATGACACTGACAGTGTCAGTGGTAGGCCAGAGGCTTAATGAAGGTGGTATAGTAGTCTAATACCATCAATACTGTTTTTCTAACTTGATCAAGTGTAGCCTTACCATTTTGTGTAAAATCAAGTGAGCTGTGACATACACCTACACTGCAACTATAAGAAGGAAGTATGTGCATGTCAATATTTTACGAAAAAAATATTAAATAAGCAACTACATCATGGAAGGTGTTTTACTACATACAAGAGTAAACGATTGCACTCTTCGTACCATAATTTTCAAACAGTCAAGTAATGAGTAGCTAAATATCCAAAAAAATTAAAAAAGACACTAAATTAAGTGATCGATGGTACCTCTCACTCGGTTGGTTTCTTCAGCAAGCTTTCCAGATAGCTCAAATGAAGGTTTTTGCTGCATATAAGAAAACATAAAAAAGTTAAAATTATGAAGCTCATACAAATTGTCATAATCATGTTAAAGTCAGATAAATCATCCATCAATAAAACATGAGGTTGAAAAGTTGATAGCCAAACAGAGAAGATAATCAATCCATCAAAAGAATAGAGGCATAGATCTAATACAACATACATATTGAAAGTGGGGCTAAGTATACCTTTTCCTTAGTTGACAACGCCTGTTCAGTAGCTTCCATTTTTGCTACTGAATCATCAGCATCATCTCTAAACAAGCAAAATGAAGGGAATATCAAAAGATATCAAAACCCACCAAAAGAAAAGGCAGCTCCAGTATTAAAATGAATCAAATGTGGGGAAATTATCAAGTAACAACAATATGAAATTCAAAATTCAAAGTGTTAGATAAATTGGTACCATAGGATATAGAAACATGAGAGCAATTATTTAGATCATAAAACAGACTAAGGTTATTCAACAAAATTTGAAATCACTGATATTAAAATTTACTCACCGGTGTTCAGCCCCTCTAGAATCTTCATCCTGAGATTAAAAACAAAAAAAAAATAATAATTTAGTTTAAATTACAAACCATGACACACAAGATAGGAGTAATCCCGCACATAGAGTATAATATGTTTCTACAAGTTCTTCATTTATAAAAACATAAACTTTGATTGGTGTGACTAGGGGAGGGTAATATATTCTATTAATTTGGGAAGACTTGAGGAGTCTACAACCACATCTCAATTCTCAAACAAAGGATTTAATCCGAGTCTCAAAATTACAAACAAGCAACATAAAAAATTAAGAGTGGCTAAAATTTACCACTTACAAAGCTGAAGCACCACAAGCTAAGGACATTAAAGAAAGCTGAACAAAAGGGAACAGGCACATGATGATGGAGATCACTTTATGAACAAGTCATGAATGATAACCATCTTTACCCACTAAGAAATAAACCAAGCATATCAGAATTTTTAAGTGGAAAAAATAATCTTAAATAAGTCAATTCATGGTCTCCAATAGTAAAATATTTGAATAGAAAGCGATAAACAATAATAGAAGAAGAAATGACCAAGCATCATGTCAAAAACAAAATGAAGGTTTGGATATCACCAGACACCTCATCACGAACTCTGGAGTGAGAAGCTGGTGGAGGTGATCTTGAGTGATTCCGGCTGCGGTGGCGATGATGATCTGATGGTGAGTCAGATTGCCGGTGTCTTGATCTAGAAGGTCCACCATCTCTTCCTCTGCCTATTTCTTTTTCTCGATCAGGTTTCCGCTCTCTTCTATCCTTCATAGCTTCCCTCTCTGAATTTCTTTCCTTATGATTCCTCTCATGCAACTTATCACTTCCCTTTCCATGGTTTCTCTCATGCTCCCTCTCCAAAGGTTTTCCACTCCCCCTTTCACTCAGAGTTTTTCTCACTGTTTTAGTTCTAGGTGACAGAGACCTAGAAATGGGAGAACTTGATTTCTCTAGGATGGGTGAATTGACTCTTTCAACCTGAGTTCTTCTCAATCGTTTAGTCCTAGGTGATGGAGACCTTGACACGGGAGGGCTTGATTTCTCTCGTTTGGGTGATTTTGATCTTTCAACCTGAATTCTACTTAGTCGTTTAGTCCTAGGTGATGGGGACCTTGAATTAGGCGGGCTTGATTTCTCTTGTTTGGGTGACTTTAATCTTTCAACCTGAGTCCTACTTAATCGTTTAGTCCTAGGTGATGGAGACCTTGACTTCGGAGGGCTTGACTTCTCTCGTTTGGGTGACTTTACTCTTTCAACCTGAGTTCTACCCAACCGTTTAGTCCTAGGTGATGGAGACCTTGACTTTGGAGGGCTCAACTTCTCTTGTTTGGGTGACTTTACTCTTCCAACCTGAGTTCTACTTAACCGTTTAGTCCTTGGTGATGGAGACCTTGACTTGGGAGAGTTCGATTTCTCTCGTTTGGGTGACTTAATCCTGCTTGAATGCCTCTCCCGGGACTCTCTTACTGGAGAACCGCCCCTATCCCCATGAGAGCTTCTGTAATGAGCTGGAGATCTTTCTCTACGAGATGGGTTTTTATTATGAGGAGGGCTCGCAGCAGGGGATCTTCCTCTTCTGCGTCGCTCAACATAATCCCTTTCTAGGGAACCTGAGCGCCTGGACGAATCGCCCCGTACTGGAGACTTATGAGCCACTGAAGGACTCATCTACACACAATAAAAATAAAAAACAACCATCAAACAAAACCATCCATTTTTCTTACAACAATCATCATAAAGTGAACGTAATTCTTGATTTTGCAAAGGTTCAGGCCAATAAATGGACGGACAATAAAAACATTCAGTGACTGAAAAACTGCACTTTTGACTCTAGTCCTATCTATCAGCATAATGCGCTACGTTACCGGTTACAACTAATAGTCCAATAAATGACGTCAAAGGAAATGAAAAATTAGTTAGGAAAACTCATTCCCACGATAATGCATATTGCATTAGGTTACTAATTCCACTTTGCCCTTCCCTGTCTTTTACTCTATCTCATGGTATCAGTATATCACATCCTCATACTGTTCTGCGCGATAAAAAAATCTCTGTTAATATCACAGGGTAAGTCCGGGATAGTCTTTTGTTCCGTAGTCCTGGACAATATATTCAGAGGTACTAGCAGTGTATCTATGTCATTAATTCTTCAGAGAGGCCAGAATTACCGCCCTGCGAAAGAAAATCGATACAATCCTAACCTCTAAAAAACAGACTAACAACAACAATTACCAAATATGCTGCAAATTACACAGAACACCATTATTGAAATTACTTTTTTAACTAGGGCACAATATCAACTTCAATAAATTAAATACGTCGAAAAAAAATATAACCTAAAAACACAAATACAAGGTTAAATCGATAGAATTAAAAATAGTAAGTAAGACAATTAGCATTTGATTAAAATCCAAAACCCTAATCGAAAATGCAAATATGCAAAAATAATCTAACACTAAACATTAACAACTAATAATGTAATTACATTCAACTCTTCTTATAGAATTTATAATCGCAAAATAAAATTAATTTAGGGAAATTAGGGAAGTTTACCATTAAATAGTAAGGATTGAAGAAAACGGAGACTGTTTACACCGCGTTGTTTACCGGAAACCGCTTAATTCGGTGGCGCAGTGGTCTTCGATCGTTGATTGGAAGTTGATAATTGATTTTTTTTGTTTTTTTAAGAATTTATATTGAAAGCACAAAAAAGGGGAAAATCTGTTGTTGGAAAAAAAAAAAATGCTAAAGGATTCTAAAGATTAAAATGACGCCGAAGGAATTGCGGCTACTTGTTTAAATACCTCGTCTTTGGTTGGAAGAAATAGTAAGGTGAATGAGATGTCGACTGTAATATTAACAACGGAATGTACGACAGTACGAGTCAAATGATCAATGACTTAATTCAGTGGTCGAATCCGGTTTGCTAAAGTCTTGAAAAGTGGTACTCAACGAGTAATTCACAACAGTTTGACACTGATCACCTATGTACTGAAAAAAATAATATATCGGTATCTATGTTGATTGTAGAGTATCAAGGTAGGGATGAAGTGACGATTTGATAGAAGTGAGAATAAAAGGATCGAGAATTAATAAAACTTGTTGCTTTGTGGGTGATAGACTGATAGGAATAAGATGAGCGGTTAACGACAACTTTTGTGAACATGGGTAACCTTGTGTTTTAACATATGTCGTTTTATAAATACCTCTTGTTTTTTTTGTTGGTGTTAGGAAGCCACAAGGGCGGGGATGAAAATTGATCCCATAATCTCTTGTGAACATATGTGTTAATGAATCCTTGCATAGAGTCAAGTACCCCCTATAAGTTCATGGCTCAATTTAATAACTGAGTGGAGATAATACTAGGCAAAAAGTTTCAATCGAGTACAAACTTAAAAAGCTAACACCTAGCTACAAACATGATTCACAAACACACACAGTGTAAATGAGTAATGCTTAATGTCCTCTTTTATATGTATATATTTTAAATTTTAAGGATATGTGAGTACAATTGAATCAAATTTGTGCACATTGAAATTCAATACCGTAGTTTTTTAACTATTTAAACTACAACCAAACACTTCATCTTAATACATTATGGTATTTCATAACATACACTATCTTATTCATTATAATCATAAGTCACCCCAACGTATATATTCTCTTTACATAAGTAAATCCATTATGACAAGACAATATTTTAGAATTATTAGTTGAAACTCAATATCAATGTGAAAAAAAAGCTCAGGTTAAGCTCATATTAATTATTTACCATTTGTCTAAATTATAGTCACTATAACCTCATTTAGACTTATTCTCAATTCAATTTTCAACTGTTAAGCTCATATCAATTCGAATTAATAGATTGATTTCATGTCAATCATCAATTCAATCCGAAAAAACACAATCGAACTACAAATTCATATCACTCCAATACAAAATTAATTCAATCCAAAAGAACAGAACTCAATCACGCATATTCTCCGCAGACAAAAGTATCCACCCTTGAACCTTTGACATAGGTTATGCAAACCACAAGTCTCCCACACCAAAATAATCAAACAATGCACCTTTCAACAACCACTAACAGTGGGCCTCTTCAATCTCCCTTTCCCTTCCAACCAACCATTACAGATTAGATAACCTCATCACCATCTTCTATTTCTGCAAAAAAAATCCATCTCAACTTACACGTGTCAATCCATTCTTCTCCCCTTCTTTATTCTCTCTCCTACTTTGTTTTTCCCTCCATTACTTTAGCCCCCCCCCCCCCCCCCCCCCCCCCCCCCCCCCCAAAAAAAAAGCAAGAAAAACAACAACAAAGAAGAAGAAAAGGCTTCAATCTTTGAAGAATTTGGTGCGCAAAAATGGCTGCTTCTTCATTGTGTCAATCAACTCTTCAATCTCAGATATGTGGGTTTTCTGGGGTTGTCAATTTTCACAAGTTTCAACCTTCTTTCTCTAACCCCAATTCTGTTACCTTCTCAAGGTTTGATTTTTTTTTGCTTTTTTCATTTGGGTTTTTTAATTTGAGCTTTATATATGATGGTTTTTTTAAAATTGTCTTTTTTTTATGTAATTAGAGTGAAAGATGATTGTGGTTATGCTACATTTTATTAGGTTTTAGTTTGATTATTGAATTGTTATCAGTTATGATTAATATGAAATTAGTCAATTATGAAGTTTTAATTTATTGTTTGGTTGTCTAATTTAGGAATTGAAGTAAATTGATTTAATGATTGTTGTATTGGTGGTTTCTTGAAGTTTGGACATAAAGTTATTATCTGCTGCAATTTGCAATAAAATTGTTTGAGTAGAAGTGAATTCTGCAAATTTGAATGTATGATCATTGGTATGCTAGTTGCTATGTTACTGTGACTCCTTTTGGTTCAAGAATTGCTGATATGACACTTGGATACTTCATTTTTAACTCAAAACTTGACTTTCCGGAGCAATTGAGCAAATAGTCGAGTCGGACACTTGGCACCCGTGCCTCAGTAGACACTTTTGTCCTTGTGTGTAATTAATTAGAACATTTTTTTCTTAAGTCGAGAGGGTTTTATAGGAATAGTAATGACAAAATTCTTAGGACTTGGTGCTGACTAGCTTCTCAAAGAACCTCTTATTTGGTTTGATGCATGGTGAAATGGAATTTTGTTATGACTTGTACCATTTCATGTCCATCAGCTGCCTGTAGACTTAGCAAAATGCTGTATTCTAATATGATAGAAGCTGATTAGTAGTAAGAAGTCCTGGTAACTCTGATGCTGAAGTTTCTTGTGATTATTGCATTGAGTATTTGGGAGGAAAAACTTTAATCACGTATAATAGTTAAAGAAAAAGTTGACGCAACCATTTTAATGCAATGTAAAGACTAGTATCTTACACACTAAGCCTAATAACAATGTTTGTATTTTTGAATACAATAAATGTCTTGCTATTATGTGGATGACCATATGGAATGATTAATTTTGGTTCATGTAGCCGTCCCCGATTTTTTGGGATTAAGGCTGTGATTGATTGATTGAATGAAATGAAACATATTCGGGATTTTGAGAGTTTGACTAATTAATTACGCTAAGTGTAGTGTTTGGTTGCTAAAGGTTTTGGAAAGAGAATAGAATGCAAAAGGCTAATTTGGAATAAGCTTATAGGAAGATTTTTTTTCTTCTTCCCAATAGAGTGGTCTCTAATAATATAGGGAAATCAATCAATCAATCACAACCTTAATCCCAAAAAAATTGGCGTCGACTACATGAACCAAAATCAATCATTTCATGTGGTTATCCACATAAATTTTCCTCCTCCATCCCCTGCGATCGAGAACCTCATTCTTTTGTAAATCTAAAAGCTTCATATCCTTTTTAACCCCTTTCCACCAAGCCATTTTTAGTCTTCCCTTACTTCGTTTGAGATTTCCATGATCCCACCCTTACACTCGTCGCACCGGGGCTCCCTCAGGTTTCCGTCTCACATAATACGCAAACAAAGTATGTTATTAACTAAGCCAATGCCTTTATTGGTCATTTTACATAATAAAGTAACTATAAGCTATTTACCAAACAGTTTTACCAAATAGCTAACGTAAGCAATTAGTTAGACTAGCTTATAGAAAAGGGTATTGGTGATCAAGCAATACCATAAGCTAATGGCTAGTCACCAATTTCCAAACAAGATCATTGCCATGATGCCATCTTAAAGAGTATGCCCATCGCAGAGACACAGACTATGCGACTAGCAAGTAGTTTGAGCTATTCTTCTAAACTTGACAAGTTGATAGTTGACACATTAGAATTTATTACCATCACATTGGCATGGAACCTGTTTCCAATCCTTCTAAATCTCACGCTTGTTCTAACAGGAGAAAGGTTCAAACTGTGGTGAAGGCATCATCTCGAGTTGACAGGTTCTCTAAATCTGACATCATAGTCTCTCCATCCATTCTCTCTGCTAACTTTTCAAAGTTGGGTGAGCAGGTACCTTATTCAATTTCATTTACAGTGAAGCAACCTAGTAGAACTATTATTGGCTCGACTGCCTAGCCATTTCTAGCTTGGGTGACATTTTCACAACTCTTCTAATACTGTTGATATGGAACCTTGTAGTAGATCTAAGTGTTCTTACTTTTAATGTCTACAGGTAAAAGCAGTTGAGTTGGCTGGTTGTGATTGGATACATGTTGATGTAATGGATGGTCAATTTGTCCCAAACATTACTATTGGGCCTCTGGTGGTTGATGCCTTGAGGCCTGTGACAGATTTGCCACTAGATGTTCATCTGGTACGCACTGTTTTAGTTGTGCCAAAACAGTTATGTCATGTCAGACATTATCATTAACTCGAATTATTGCAGATGATCGTAGAACCGGATCAGCGAGTCCCAGACTTCATTAAAGCTGGTGCTGATATAGTGAGTGTTCACTGTGAGCAATCTTCCACCATTCATTTGCACCGGACAGTTAACCAAGTAAGTCAATCTTGATTTATGTACCTTTTTTCCTTTTCTTTTTCCATTTCTTTGATACTCCCTTCTATTCCAAAACTTTTAAAATCTTTGACTACAATGCTCAATATAAAATTATTATTAGGGGTTTTGTATTCGTCTCAATGTGTGCATCTCATGATCTAAGTTATCAGCTTTTGGTAACTTCTATGAATACATAATGAAAAACAATAATTGTTGAAGTTGTCTTGGAAAGTTGGAAACAGTGGAGAAAGCAAATGCAAAGCTTATTTGAGAACAGAGGGAATGACAGTGTTATTATGTGTCAATTTTTGATATAATTCATGTCTTCATGAGACTAAAATTCTTACCTAAGACAGGTTTATATAGTAAGAAAGTTCAAGTAACCCCTGCATGTCATCAGGGGCTGTCAATTATTAAAAGAAGTTGCCCTTTATCCACTAAAGTATCTCAATGTGTTTCTGTAAAAATAATTTATTGTTGTGATAATACTCATTTGCACTTGTAATTTTCCTTAAGAAAAAGATCCATGCTGATAATACTCACTTACGCCTCCTGGTGGGTTTGATGGAACTTTTCGAGGAAGATAAGAGTGCTTCAATGAAGAATTTATGCTTGGGAGGGAGAAAGGTGAGTTGACTACCCATGTGAGATTTGAGGGGAACTTTGTTTTTCATATATGGTTGCTTTACAGTCAAGTGTCAACTAGTGTCGGATGTATAACTCAACCAATTATGGAATTTTACATGCTCTTGTAAATTGGAGAATAAATTGTGTGTATCACTATCTCCATGTGGGATTACTGACTTTTGAGTGTTACGACCACATGAGGATGAGGAGAATGAGTGGTATGGAAGCTCAAAATTGGCAATGCTATCCATGCTTGTACTGAAGTACGTGCTGATCTGTTGAATACTTGTGACAAGTAGCGGTGAAAAGTTACTATGGAGTATATACACTTGTGCTGGAAGCAGAAGTCACTATAGTATAGATTGAAGTTCCTTTTCCTTCACTAAAGTTCCCCTTGATCCCATAATTTAACAAAACAAATTAAATTCGAAAGTTCTGTATGTTCAAAGTGAAAGCTCGAAAGAACGTACGACTCTTATGTCTTCATTCATGCACAAAACTTTTACTCATTGAGCTGCTAATTTTGAGCTCAAATTAAGAATAGATGAATACTTTGTGTAGCACCCAGGCTGAAAGTTTGAGGAACTAAAAAGATTCATTTGTCCACTTGTCGTTCTTCATGAATTAATATCCTTGGTACATCCCTTATTTCTGTTTACCAGTTTTACTTATGTAAGAATTTATCTGTTTCAGATCAAGAGTTTGGGTGCTAAAGCTGGAGTTGTCCTAAACCCTGGAACTCCGCTAACTGCAATAGAGTACGTGCTTGATGGTAAGTATTCTCTCTATGGATTTAACTGAAGTCACAGCTATTGAAAATACAAACTCTTGCCTCTTGGGACCTGTTATTTGGGTTGGTGACTTGGTGTATTGGATTTTTATGAGATGTTGAAATGGACAGTCTGAATGTCTGGTGTAGTTTGATCGAATTTGTTCAAGACAACAGTTTGTAGTCAGGCAGACAGTCTTGGCTGAACTTTTGGCTGTATTGTTCGTTATTGTGTTCTCAGCATTGTTGGAGTTTCATATGCTATATGGTGTCTTGAAATGTGATTGCAGATTAATATTAGTTTCTCCTGCAGAACATTGTTGGCTGTATTGTTCGTTCTTGTGTCTTTTGCTTTCTTTCTTTTTTTTAAAAATATATTTTTTATTCACCAACAGTGGTTGATCTGGTGTTGATAATGTCGGTAAACCCTGGCTTTGGTGGACAAAGCTTCATTGAAAGCCAAGTCAAGAAAATCTCAGATCTGAGAAGAATTTGTGTTGAAAAGGTATTTGTGTTGTGTTTTTTTTTTTCCTTCTTATTTCTTGATATATATACCTGGTTGATGATTTCTGTATCTTAAGTGATTGAACTTGTTCGGCAGGGGGTGAACCCATGGATTGAGGTAGATGGAGGAGTTGGTCCAGCGAATGCATTCAAGGTATTGTTTTATAGAATTTCTTCCCCAGACTTTAGGTCACCATTTAAGATAGGAAAAGAGATGGTGGACTTGTTGTGTTTTTGGCAAATTAAACTTCAAGCCACAACATGTTAACATGTGTTGACTGAAAACAAAATTCAACATGCTTGCATGTGTGTAGTGTTGAAGTGGCTTCAGCAGTCTTTCTTTGATGATTTAGGTGTTATGAGAGGGTATATCTAACAGTTTCTTAGCACTTTGATTGATTTGAATACATAAATTTTCAAGAACTTCTAAGGAACTGTCAAAAATGAAAATGCTCAATGGCAGATATCCAGGCGAACCTGATGTCGTTGAATGCTGAACAGCCTACTTTAGCTCCTTTTTTTCTCCCTCTTTTCGTTTGTCGCCCTTGCTTGTAAGCTTTAATACCTGGGCCTAGCCTACTTATGATAGGTGGCCTTGCCCATTAGTAGGCTGCCTAATCCCTCTTTCCCTGTTTTACCAATGATGAACCATTTTCTATAGATTTGGTTGATATTGATACCTCAAAACCTACAAGATCCTCAACTCTTTTTGTTGGGTCTACAAATTGCTCTCAGTTTTGTTCAAAACCTTCGTTTGACAAAAAACGACTGCAATATGGTAACTCTTTTGTCTTAGATTTAGGGAACATGATTCTTTTCATTTATATCCAGGTCATTGAGGCTGGAGCGAATGCTTTAGTTGCTGGTTCTGCAGTCTTTGGAGCTAAAGATTATGCTGAAGGTTTCAAGTTACATTTATACACTTCCATTTAAACGATTATTATTGCCATCTCCATTTCATCTTAACCTTTGAATTTGTATCTCATGCAGCTATAAAAGGGATCAAAACAAGCAAAAGGCCAGAACCCGTTGCAGTTTGAGGAAATAACTGTAAAATTTTGTTGAAAATCAGGATCCTGCATCCCATATATTTCACCTGTATGTTCCTTTATCTGTCGATTCTTAATTTGTTCATTGTGGAATGTGGATAAGATGGTCTAATTCTATTGATTAATATTACTAATTTGATTGATTGATTGTTTACCAAGTAATTGAAGACCCCTATCTGACTGTGAGTTATGTACTTCCGTTTTTCTGGGTACTTTTACTGAAATGTAATATTGGAGAATGGAGACCAAATTAAGCCCAACTGTTGATATGTGTGTAAAAATGTGCGTATGGATGGTGTCGTGTCCTGCAAACACTTGTAAACAAGTTGTCTAATAGTGCCCTCATCGTTTCTGTCTTGTTATGTTATCAAATTATCATGTATGGAGTAGTACCAATTGGTCATATTATTTAGACACCTAATCGCGATCCAACTTTTTTAATGTAAACACCGATAAAATTCAGGGAAACTCTTACATTCCTTCATTTTCTTCATGTGTAGGCCTTTGGCAGGCATACAAAGCAGCTGCTTGGAACCATTGTAATGATGCTTGAAGACCACATCCAACTAAAGTACTGGTAGGAATAACTGTAGCATATATCTTTTACGTGAGCCGTATGTGTAATAGTTTTCTGTGTAGTTCATCATTTGTTCATGAAATCCTGTACAAACGCTCCAGTCCTTTCAGTCTATTGATTAATGACAAGAGGATGAATTAACAATTTTATACTGTTATACTAGAGGGTTTATATGACCAAGTTTTAATACAATTCCATTCCTTGTATATGCATGATCCGTTACTTTGGTCATTTGCCAAAACTTGCAGTTGATTTTGATTCATTACAAGTCATTACAAACATTTTTTTCAGAGAAACACTACTTTTGCTATAATTGAGTTCTTGTTATAACCGGAGTAGCTTGTGCAGATAACTTTGGATTCGACTGATACAAACTGATTCAATTCAATCTAAAACAGCCAATTCTCTGTTGAAATTGAAGAAAACTGATCAACTGTATAACTTGTCAAAACTGATGAACTAATCAAAGTGATTTAGATAATTGGAACTCATTATCACTAACTTCATTGTAATTTAACATTGAATGTGAATCAAAATTACCTATCAGCCAAAGATAATAAAAGGCTCAATATGCTGATGACGGGAATAGAACAAACTGCAAATTGGAAATAAATTGATGTAGAACTTGCTAAACCCACTACTTCCTTTCCCATTACATCAGAAAACATTGCTTACATTCCGGATGAGGGAGGGAAACCCTCTAGGTTCACTCGTCACTAAATATTTACAGAACTAAATTATATGGAAGTACAGAAACAGAACTTATGTACATCAGACGCAAAATTTAGACATCCCTTCGACAAACAGGGCAGGAGCTTCTTGTTATAAGCCACTTATCCACACAATTTTGGTGAAATGTGTGGCTGCAATGAGGCAAGCACCGCGCAGTTTCTCCCACTTCAAAATCCTGAGCACAAGAGTTTATAACTACAATCAGCATAAACCTTTTCTGTTTGATTTCCAGAACAATACAAGAATATAAAGGAGCAAGGATAAACCTGCAAACATATGGTGCAGCACATATTGTCTGTTAGTCTGTTTATATCCAAGATCACATGGCATGGCAACTCTTTTAATGAATCCCCAGATAATCCGCTTTGGGCATAATCACCGTAAACATCATAAACATCATCATAAATAACATTGGCGATGCTTGCCTGCGAGTTTGCAAAGAAATTCATATAAATATACGGACAATGATATCCACAACGTTTAAAGACCCATTATAACTTGAGCAAATTCATTAAAAAGGAGCAGAAAAAAAATATCTACAGGCAATCTACTTTACATTCTAAATTTTTGTTGGTAATGTCGGGGTAGCATGGGCCAATGCAGTATGGGGATCCATATTCCATAATGCAATTGGGAGTTTGGGACCAAAGAGAAGCATGTGCAATTATTACTTGGGCAATAGCTGCAATATATTTACATATTCGAACAAATTTATAGTGCAAAATAAATGATCCAAGAGGCAACATCGTTTAGTAGCAAGAGAAAATATTGGCAGATGATTTTAGAAATGTTCACGCATGGTAGTGCAAGATTGGCAGACAATTCTAGTCATTCTACATAACCTTGAACTGAAACTGTAGGTCTGTAGGAGTTTGAGTTGCATGTATATGAATGATATTGAATTGAGCAATATCATGGGAAAGAGACCAAACTATCTGATGCTATTTTACTGCTGTAGCCAATAGATTCCAACAGTATGACAACAGTATCAATTACCTGCCAATAGTACCCAGTGAGCACCGCTGGTGGTAATTGTTCCTCAACAAATCTCCCATGGAGTAGCTCCTCTATAAAATCTGCCTGGAAATAACGAGTAATCAAAACAAAGCAGAAAAATAAGTAAACAATTGATAATATAACTTAGAAAATTCAATATTTATCTAACATTTCAGAACAGATCTATCTATTATCAAGCAATGCTGAGAAGTTGTAATTAAGAAAAAAATGCCCTTCTAACATTAATGCTTAATCAATCTAAAATCGAGTGCACTAGTGAGACTAGAGGCTAGAACTATGCAGTTTTAAGATTATGACAAACAAATCAAATACTGATGCTTCATGAAAATCCGATGACAGGCTACAAACAAATGGATTATCCATACGTAAGTCATTAGGAAACTATGGGCTTTTGAGTGCTTTGACTTAGAATCTTAGAATGTCAGGCAGAAATATGTTCAGAAATGGATAGGCCTCAAGTATACTAACCATGGATGATGAACTTCGTAAACCAGATTGCTGTGAATACCAATAAGCACGAGAGGCCTCCAAAACCTCAACAGAAAGAACAGCACCAGCCACAGCACCCAACCCTGCACCCCTGATCAATCCACTGTCAGAAGCCCTACCAGCTAAAGCCCCAGTTATGGCTCCAGTGAAAGCACCAGCTGCAGAATAAAAACATTTCATCATGCTGCCTTCAATCTCTTCCCAAAGACACCATCTCATTAAAAAAGTAAAAAGGGATGCACAATTTTAAAGTAGAAAAGGAAATATGAGATTGAAAGTCCCTTTATGACCTAAATCAACAAAGTAAACCTCAACTTACACACATCATCACATCACATAATTAAGTGAAGTCAATTATCCAATCTTTTCAATGAAAGTTAACTTCGCGGACTTTTTACAATTTAGTTCAAAACAAACAATTTAATTCAACAATCAAGCATACAAGGCTCCCAGCAATTACATAGTTTGGAAATAGAATGTGCATATAGTTGCTACACTACACATAACATATACAGAGTTACAGCGCAACGAATTCGAAGACAGAAACATGTTAATGGACATATTGATTAACTAATTCTACAATTCAAAGTAAACTACCATCATGGCTAAAAAATTCAGCATTCCAACATTCTTCTGAAGGGAAATGCATGTGAAATATAGTTCAATCAAAAGCTCTAGTCAAACAAATCAAATCAAATTAATAATTAATAATTTTCTTCTCAATTATTCATTCATTAATCCAACTTAATAAACACATCATCTTATCCATTGCAAAAGAACCCATTAATCAGCCAAAACTTACTTAATTATGATAAAAGATGCAAACTTTTTCAACTACAAAAATTTCCCAATACTCAAGATCATATCTTTTTCAATTGACAGCTAATCAAAACCAATAAATCAATACACAGTCCCAAAAAAAACCCCTTCTTTCATCACAGGAACATTATGTTATACCATCACTAAATATAATAAACTAAATCTCAAATATTTTTATACTTCACAAAAATCCCAAAAAAAAACATAAATCAAATAATAAAACATTAAAAACAAAATTGAATTAATTTAAAGAAGAGGGTATAAAGTGAAAAGTAATACCAAGAGCAAAAACCCCAGTAAGAGCACCAGAAACAGCACCACCAATAAATTTAGGAATATAATCATAAACCCCAATTTCATCTCTATCTTCAAAAGTCCCATCTCCAAAAGTCTCCATTTTTAGGAAGAAAAAAAAAATTTAAAAAACCCAAAATCCCAGAAAAAGAAAAACCCTTTGAAAAAAGTATACTAGAATGAACTGAAATAAGGAATGAAATTACAGGTACAAATGTAAGAAAGGGTACCCCATTAATTGATTAAGGAAGTGAAAAAGAGACTTCAATTTGTACTGGTTTAGGAAATTGGTTATTGTCAGATCCAATGAATTTAGAAAAAAGGGAAAAATAAATATAATAAAATAAAATAAAAATAAAAATAATGCAATAAAATGCTGATATTATTAGGTGATTCAGTGATTGTGTAGTGAATTGTTTGCCTGACATAAGTTGAGTAAATGAGCAAATACTCTGTCCTAGGAGTGGAAGTAGATAAGTATATTTTGGTTAAGGAAAATCTAGCAAAGTGGGTGAAAAATAAAATAAAAAACATTTTCTCTCCTCAAATTTTCTTGATTTTGGTTGTTTGGTTCTGGTATTTTTCAAGTGTTTGTTTGGATATCTAATTTTAGTTATCGGATGTTTCCAACATCCTGATATAATCATATAAAAGTTTTTGTTATGAAGTACTTGAGAGAGCTTTTGTGGAATTTGAAAATTAATATACTACTTCTGTTTTACATTATTTGCAATGATTAGACATTTTTTCTCTCTACTTTATGTCAAATCATTACAAATAATGTGAAACGGAGGTAGTATTTGTTTTTGTGAAATCAAACTTTTATAATGGGTTTAGATATTTTTTTTTTAGTGTTTAGGATGGTTGTTTGATAATTCGACATTGGTTGATCGAACAATACTAGTTTGTTTTTTTCAATAGTTTTAATATATATATATATATATATATATATATAAACATTAGGAAACCTATATTAGTAATCCATTGCTTCATTGGTATAAAAAGTATAAAGTAAAAAATCTTAGGAGAAAACTCTTCTTTATCTTTCGGTACTCTATATAAAGAGTTAAAAAGTTTGTTTTATTACGCTATAAAATGAAAATCCTTATATTACTTCGTAGAATTTGATATGAATGTAGTCTGTATATTAAAAGCTAGCCATTGAATCATAAAATCATATCATTTCCAACGATACAGACCTGAAAGCAATTGTTAGAGTACAATATATGAATGTGCATACACATTTATGGTTATATATATATAAGATTTCAAAAAACAAAGCATGCAAAATGTTTTTTTTTTCATTCTTTATGAAACTTTCTTGCTAAATTGATTTAAGTACTCGTAGTAATTATCAGACAACAATGTGTGGCTCCAAAATTTTCCCTAATAGTTGACTAAACAGAATCATTAATTATGCCATTTATTACTCATTAAATCCGCATATGTTAGTTAAACTACACTATGAAATATGAATGGCAACTTTGAAAATAAATCAGTAAATGCATCTGATGTAAGCTAGTCATTCGGAACACACAGGCCTTGTCACTCTTGTTGAGTTTGATCCGCTAATACTAGATTACGATTTACGAGACAAGAAACTATAATATGAGGCGGATGAGCGGATCAAACTCAATGAGAGCGACCGAGGGTTAGGAAAATTCCACCTCCAAAGGGCCATGGCCTTAAATGTCAAAGGACCAAAGATTACTGAAAAGTCAAACCTTACTAGGTTGAAGGCATCGGACTAGTCATAGGCCGGAGGAACAAAAAGAGGAGATAAACTTTAATACGTTCAAGCCATCATCCCTACAACATACATAAAGATCTATTTAAAACATATATGGTGAAAAGCATGTGAATTGCGTTACAAACCTATTCAAAATTTACATATGAATATCAAGAACTTCGTCAGAATTGTAATAATCTAACCCATCACCGGTTCACCATCACCACGGCACCACCCCGTCTCCCCAAGTGAAGAGATAGAACACTACAGAGTAAAATAAGCTAAACAATCGGTGCCAAAGATGTGTTAGTCTTTCTGAGATGACAGCAGTACAAAAAGAAATTAGCAATTTCCTATTGAGTACCCATAATATGTTGTTAGGGCTTGAATGATTTTCCTTCCTTTAACATGCTATTTCCCTTTGAGTACGGCAAATGTGTGATGCCTGTCTGCATTGCTTCTTCCAGAATTTTCATAGCATGTATAAGGTTGGTAGATAGTAGGCTGCCTAAATTAAACGAAACGTGATGGCTAATTCATGCACTATGACTGCTTTATACATACAGCAGTACACGCATGTTCAACACCTTCATTTGGAAGAACTGCAGTGGAACTTCAATCTCCATCATCGTGGTTTGAGAACTGTTAAACCGAAGAAACAAAAGACACAAAGTGAAATACTCAATTTTTTTATGTAAAGCAAGGTATGGACTGAAATTTTTATAAATAACGAGAATATTTCTCTAGTGTACTTTTACAAGTAAATGAAACATAGTGAATGTAATCATATCTCAATAGCAGTAAAACTTACAAGAAATTTGCTAATACATCAATAGTCACGACAAAACTGGTAATACAAGAAAAGGACAAAGGATTAAAAAAGTTAATAAAGAATGAAAAGGGCAATAGAAGCAGTCGAAAGCATAGACTACCATACCATGTTCAAATGGACCACCTACTTAATGCAAAAGCATGGGAGCTAAATTTGATTGGAATTGGATCTGACACTGTATTATTGGAATCAGTTCTAGCTTCTTGGACAGAAGTTTCTCTCTACCTGGTTGACGGCCGAACATGTCCCTGGAGAGAAGATCCTATTAGGATAAGCTATATAGTACTGTAAAAGTGCATTTTTGTGGGTAAGTAAATTTAATCCCCCTCCTCCGCCCCACCTTCTCGCTTGCCCGTCCTCCTCTCTCCATAACACACTCACACACCGCACCAAGCAAAGCAAAAGGATGGAGCTACTAGTTGCCTGAAGCAGCATTAGTATATACTGTACATAGTAATTAGAGAAGTGTAATCAATAAAAAATATGCAGACTGAACTTGCTCATTTCCATGACGAATTCCTTTGTACCATGGTCACCTTAGGCTGACAAATATCACTTTAGGCTAACAAGAAAACACAAACCCAAGAAGTTCGGAATTTTTCCAAATATCAATAGTTTTATTATTTTATCTTGTAATTCACATCTTAGTTAGACAACATCAGGGATGGAACGCAGGTGACAGGTCTACCCGTGAGTGCTTCAATCATTACTCTTTTAGGACACCGGCCTCCAAGTAGATGTACAATAGTCCTACAACAGACACAAGACATCACAAAAACCCAAAGAAGAAAAGAAGAGAAAACAAAATGAACCTCAATTACTTGTAGAATAACGATGATAGATAATCATACAAATAAGAATCAACACTATAAGGGAACATGATAATCAAATTTATGATGCTTTTTAGACAGGAGGGAGTAAGGATGATTAACCTGTTTCTGAAGGAAACTCAGGCAGCAACTGGAGAAAAGTGCTCTGGTCACTTGTAAATCTGCCATGAAACTTCATAGTACCAAGTACCAACCCTATGAGCAATTGATAAACCATCAATGATCCATTTGAAAGCCGAAGCCTTCTCCAGTAACTACTCAAAATCTACCACAAAGGATTGATTGGCAGCTTGACTATTTCATCAGTCAGCAAGTTGTCAAATGTGAAGCTTCACATGTTACCTAATGCATTACACTAGTAAATGCTTAATATGGTTGCCTGATTGAGGACCTGAAAAGTCTTGAAATATAGTTAAAAAAAAAATAGCATCCACGCAACGGGGTAGAGGAAGGATAACATTTGTGCAATTGCACTATTATCTTTCTCTCAGATTGAACAATATAAAAGTGACCGAATCAAACTCTCATGTTTCTAAACTCAAAAATTACTGATGTCTGATGGTTCTGAAATATGGTTGTAACTTTTGACTATTCCCATCAAGTGACCAAGGACATCATAAATTTCAGCTTTCAGTGGATGATGAGTGTCTCCTGCAACAAACTCATTTAACTCCTTTGCCACCTCAACTGAACTGCATCCAGGCGTCCTGCGACTTTCCATACGATCTCTAACCATCACCTTTTCATACCAGAGCCCCTTTCCAGCATACATGTTTGACAAGGCAACATCATCACCAGGATGTGTTGAATCCAACTTAAGGAGCTGCTGCCGAACCTTTTTACCAAGCTCAATATTACCATGAATACAACATGCTCCAAGCAACATCCTCCACATCATTGCATTTGGCTGAACTAGCATTCTTGAAAGAAAATCGTAAGCCTCTTCCAACAACCCAGCTCTGCAGAAAAGATCTACCATGCAGCCAAGATGAGGTAGCCTTGGCCATAGTCCATAGTCACTCTTCATGCTTTTCAAATACTGCTTACCCTCCTCTACCAACCCAGCATGACTACAAGCCATAAGAACTCCTAAGAAGGTAATATCGTTGGGAAGCACGAATGGCTTCCTTCCCTCGACAGAGCTTGCTTCTTTCATTTGTGCAAAAAGATCAAGAGCTTTACAGGACTGCCCATGCAATGCATGCCCTACAATCATGGAAGTCCATGTAAATACATCCTTTTCCCTACAGATATAAAATAATTTTTCTGCAGCTCCAATCTCTCCACACTTGACGTACATGTCAATGAGAGCATTATACAGGCAGCCATCAATTTTGAGCCCATGAGTACGAACAATATGAGCATGAATCCACTCTCCCATAGACAATGCACCTAGATCTGCGCATCCAGCTAGAGCTACGGTCAGTGTAACTTGATCAGGCTCAAATTTGTTTATCAGCATCTGCCTGAACACTGTAAGTGCTTTGCTAGCCAAGTTGTTATTAAGGTAAGCTGTAATCAAAGAAGTCCAACAGATAGCATTTTTGCAGCATACTTCATCGAATATACGATGAGCACATTCCACATCCCCCATCTTTGAGTACAGTTCTATCAGACATGTTTGAAGAAAAATCACAGGTTCAAAGCCCATTTTCTTGATAATAGCATGTAGTTCTCGTCCCTCAACTATCAAGCACTTTTGGGTACAAGCTTTGAGAGCATATAGAGAAGAGTAGCTGTCCACCGCAGATGGATTCTTCCTCCAAAGTTCTCTAAAGAATGTTATAGCTTTTGTAGCAGAATGTGTCTTGAGATACTTGTTGAGGGTTTGATTTGCTTGGGGTGGTCTGAGAAAATCTTGGAGCTTGGATTTGGGTTGTCTACTTGTAAGGGAAGATTCAACCACTTCACGAACAGATGAGGCCTTTCTTAAACATGTCATACTTTCTTTGTAGATGTGCAAAAGAATACTCTGGCTTTGCAATTCTTTGAAATGGACCTGCGCTGCTGTACAAGCAGAAAGACGAGTAATTTAAGAACATAAAGAAAATTTCAAGGTTTCATATGACTAGTGAAATGTCTGCTACTCATGGCAAAAAATATAACACAATACAAATTAAAAAATAAAAAGACATTCATCAAAGCGCGGACTTTTTTTTTATAATTTGGAAATGTGTAACAAAAGTTATGTTGGGAATTAGCAATTGATGCATACATAAAAGATTGGGTACCCTGTAGCCTCACAATGAGAAAGCATCCATAGTATTGTCTTTCTTTAAAGCACAGCCGAAGTCCCCATCAACTCGATAAAAATAACATCATCTTATCCCAACCAAAGTAACTGCCCCAAAGAATTATCCCAATAATAATTTTATTTTTATATTCTATTTTCGAGTATAAAGGCTGCTGAATTGAATTGGGTTCATACACAGATTTCTTATCCCAACCAAAGAGAAGCAGGCCCATCTTAGCTGGTAAATGCTTCAGAATATGTGTTCTTTCATATAACCGAGAAGGGATTTTTCGGTCTTCCACAAAGTTTTTAATAAATCCATTTTACAAGTCAACATTCAAAAAAACCTATTGTTTCCTGTAGTCAAAAAGTGGCCCTACAGTTTGGGAAGCATTTGATTGGACCACATAACACCTAAATTCAACAGATCCTCGAAGCACTTCGATGCTGATCTGAAATCCCCATTTGCTAGAAAAAATCTGTGCAGGATTGGATATACCACTGTATCAGGCAAGAAACCTAGCTTGAGCATATCTCCCTGCAACATCAGTAAATTATGGACATGTTGAGCTCGAGAGTGGCCAAGAATAATGATCATGTAAGTGACTGCATCAGCCCTTATGCCAAGAGTTCTCATATCTGAGAAAAGCTTACTAGCCCTAAGAATTCTCCCTTCCTTACAAAGTCCTTGTATAAGAGATGTATATGCTACATGATTAAAAGGACTTGATATCGAGTTAAACTGACTTTGAGTGCCTTCACAATGTGCAGAGGTTGCAAATTTTTGAAAAAGTTTGAATGCGACATTAACGAGTCCACCTTTGCATAGCCCGTCAACTAGACTACTAACTGTGAGAGCATTAGGTACCAGCCCTTCTTCTTGCATTTCTTTATAAATCCCAAGAGCACTCTTGGTGTTTCCACTTTTAAAATGCCCATTGATTAAAATTGTGTAGGTTACAATGTCAGGTGAAATCCCTTTGATAACCATTTCTGAATATATCCCCTTTGCAGCATCCACATTTCCAACTCGACAGTATTTATGTATGAGCATAGAGAAGGTGACAACATTGGGTTCTATGCCTTCTTCTATCATTTGTGAACCTAGTCCTAGAGCTCTCTCCATGTTTCCTTGCTTGCAGTGCCCCTCTATAAGAGAATTGTATGTCACAGTATCGGCAACAATCCCTTCACTTTTCATCTTCAAAAGTAACTCATCTGCTTCATTCATTCTACCTACTTCAGATAAACCCTTTATAAGTATAGCATAAGTAAAAATATCTGAAGGAATATGAGATTTTTTCATCTCTCTATACATAACCAGCGATTCAAAGAGCTTTTTAGCCTTACAGAGCCCATCCATAATACTATTGTATACAAATGTGTTAGGAGGAACACCAAATTTCATCATAACAGGAAAAAAGCTTCTTGCATTCTCCACTCTACCATCTTTGCAAAAACCATCAACTAAAATCCCAAATGTAACAACATTAGGCACTAACTTACTCCTCAGCATTTCCTGATATAGTTCCACAACGCGTTGAAAGTTGCCTAATCTACAGTATCCGTCCATCAGGACATTATAAGTGTATAAATTGGGAACTACATCAGATTCTTTCATTTCCCTAAACAAATCTTCCCCTTCCGCCAACCTACCTTCACCACACAACCCACAAATCAAAGTTGTGTAGATAACCACTGTCGGTTTAATCTCTTTCCTGACCATCTCATTGAACAAATCAAGTGACTTCTCAATGTCCCCTTCACCAAAACCAGCATTAATCAAAATCCCATAAGTAACAACAGTAGGAACCATCCCCCTTTCAACCATCTTTCCATACATTTTCCAAACAGAACTAAACCTACTCGTCTTTACTAACCCATTCAAAAGCGTATTACACGCCTGAATTGCAGGCAAACCATTAATCTTATAATAAACCCAAATAGCTTCATCTACAAGACCCATCTCAGACAATGCCATTAATAACATTCCAAACACATTGCAATCAAAACTATACTTGTCTACTCGACTCAAGTCCTTATAAACAAGTGAACAAGCACGGGGCGGAGGGCATGTCTTAAGTAAATCCTGGATGAGGCATTTTAACAAACACCTAGCCTGCAAGAACCATCTAGCCTTGCTTAACACATGGACAATCGCCGAATGAACTCGGCGGTTTTTCGACACATCAATCGACATCGAAACTGTTCTGAAGTAACTCAAAGCTTGATCAGGGGTTTTGCTACCATGTATTGTATCAACAAGCTTACACATATAATCACTCGATGAAGTAGAATAACAATTTGTGGTGCTTAAACACCCTAATTGTCGCTTTAAACAACAATTCAGTGTTTTCTTTGATGAATGAAGCTTCAACATTTGCTCAAAGAAAAGAATTACAAATCCCAAATATTTAAAATAAAATAAAACAAATTACCCAATTATTGAATAAAATTAATAAGATATGATGATTCTAAATTCTGGGTTTTGATGTACATTGTTAATAAATAAGTGGGTATGAGAGAAATTACCTTAATTTTGCAGCAAAAGGTTGAATTTTTTTCGGAGGTTGAAGTTGAGAAATGGTGATATTTTTGTGAGGAAAAAAAGGGATAACTAGGGTGAAAAACCCAATAAATTTTTTTTTTTTGAATTTCTTTTAATGATCAAAATTCTAAAGCTTGAAGAAACTAATAATGGATTTAGGAGGTAACCTTCCCGCCGGAAGGAAGTGATTGACTGGTTATCAACAGGTCAACCACACCTATCGTTTATGTGTGAGGAACTGTGCGAGGCTTGCTGATTTGCTGATTGCGATTTCAATTTATTCAAAGTCGACTAGACATGAATTAATATACGGATAATCTGATTCATGCTCATAATATATTATATTTGACCAAGTTTTTTACAGTTTGCTGCCACAAATCTATCTCAAATTCTACTATTCTATCCGAGCTTGAGAAGGAGTAATGAATGTTACAAAGTAACAAACTCACAAGCGGATTTTTATTTAATTTGGAAAATTTTAAGTTTACCAAAAACATCTCAAATTAAGGTGTATGGGACCCACAATTTAGAGTATTATTAATTTAAAGTTGATTTTATTTACAATATTATTATTTGAGTTGTTTACCAAAACAATTCAATTTGAGAGATATGTTATTGCTCTCTAATTTTGAGGAAATTTAGGATTATATATATATATATATATATATATATATGACATTCCAAAGGTATTTGTTGGTTTTTAAGATTATTTATTAATTTTTCTTCTGTAAATCTTTTAAATTTATTATTATTATTATTATTATTTTTCCAAACGTTTTCACATTCCTTTAAACCGTTTATGTTTCGAAAACTACAGGCATCCCCATGCTACCTAACTCGATTCAACCCATAAATAAGGTGTGCTCGCCGCTTGGTATCTTGTCGGCTTTTTGACTTGAAATTTGGTTATAGAAAAGTATTACGCTTTAGCAACGTAGTACTAAAAGCTTCGCATAAGCAATAGTTCGTATCAGTTGTTTGATTGAAATGTAAAGAAAAAAATTTAAATTAAGCTATCTTGTGCCTCTCTAGGTAAGTTTTTAGCTGATTATTTAGATTATTACTCACAATTGATTGTTTAGATTATTACTCACAATTGATTGTTTAGATTATTATTCACAATTATTATTTAATTGCATCAACTAATTTGTTGCTTGTTTACATTTACATTAGCTAATAAGGAAAAATGTTAAAACTTGAATTGGGAAGAATTAACTAATTAAGCTGGAAGTATTTGAGAAAGTAATTAGTAGTAGAAGTGAAAATAGAAAAGTAAGAAGTGAATGCATTAAAGTAAGAAGGGTATAATACTTGCAATTTTCACCTTTGAGTTAGGAAGCATGTGCTTCCAATCAAGGCCTTAACCAGGTCGTCAAGAGAAAGAACATGGTCGTGATGAGAAATGTTTAAAGGAATAACAATGCAGATTGCATAAACTATCTCTTTTATTCTTCTAACCATTTGTGTCATTGCAGGTTCAAAGTTGAAGCCCATGTAAATCGTGATGAGCAGTCCAAAGCAAAGAGCCGTGTCCATCCAACTGTTCCAAGTTATCAAAGCAATGTTGAACAAAAGTTAGAACCTATTCACATGTTAGATTTTGCCAAACAACCAAGGGAACTATGGTAGTCACCTTAGGATTAAAAAAAAAAAGAAAAAAAAGGATAGCGACATTTATGATAGTAGTTGTACTAAGTATCCGTTTAACTTGTTATCTAGTGATGTTTGTTATATGTCTTTACAGGCCCAATATATTGCTAGGGCTAAGTTATCAACTTTTAGTTGAGCTTAGCCTGTTGTGCTTTGTAAAAAAAAAATAAAAAATAAAAAAAATTGAAAAATTATTGAAGTAAGAATAGAATATATTGAAGTAATGTATATGTTTATTGGATAGGTTGACAAAAATTATTTTTGTGACCTTGCTTGAGCAATACAAATCACTATTATAATTGTATATATATTGTATAGTATCTTCTCACTTTGAAAATGTATACAGTTATACACCAAAAACTATTGTTCACAACAAATAAAAATTAACTTACAACAGAAAAGTTCTATTTGGTTTCCAACTTTTCAATTGGCTTCTAGCTTATTGATTTGGTTAAACGGGCAAAATATTTATGTTATTGACTATTTACATTGGCTTAAAAGACAACTTTTAAGCCAAAAGGCAATGTTTTTCTTTAGACTTTTGGCTTATAATCTATTAAATTACCATTTTACCCTTTGATAATGCCTAGAGAAATAAATAGAGTAAACCCCCTATTCGAATCCCAAACTCCCAATTTGATACCCAATTCGAAACCCTGAACCCCAAT